>JAQIVE010004050.1:0-15308 GCA_034698285.1 Sminthurinus bimaculatus | reverse complement strand
GCAAAAGCAAAGCTAAAGGAGTTTGGGACGTCAAAAGAGTTGACTGTTTTGGACTTGGATTTGTACTTGGCTTGAATGTCGTGTGCTCTCTCTCTCTCTCTCTCTTTATTTTTTGCATTCTCTCTCCTTCTCTCTCTCTCTCTCTGTGTCCACATTTGGTCAGAATCTGACTAACCTTTCAATACATGACTCTTTGTATTGACTCTATGTACATTTTACATACAAAGTTAGTGCAGAGTGTGCAAGACAAAGTGGAGGCAAGTTGACACAGTGATCATGAGTTGTCTGTCTGTCTCTGTCTATGTATTTGGATTGGGTTTTCTTGTTAGTCATGAGACTGCACTTTTATCCTCTACACTCTACACACATTCCTATATGTATTATGTTGTACTTACAACTTACAGACAAGCAGAATTGTGCTGTGTGCTGTGTGTATGACTAGAAAGGAAAAAAGTTGAGAATATTGCACAACCTCCGTTGTGATGGATAAAAATAAATAGACAACTGCCATGCCATGTGGTCTGTAAAAATCTACACAATCTACTAATACATATGAATGTACATATGTGAGGATTGCAAACTGAAGCGTCAATAATTGACTAAATTGAATCTGCATCCATCTGGGCATATTTTCAAAGGCCCTGATGTATGTCTACATCCCTCCGTCAATGGATATTATTGACGAGGACTCAATATTCAGAATTATTTGACGAGTGTTGTTGACAGCTCTGCTCAATCTCATCAAGCGGGCATGCAAATAGACAAATACATATACATACACAGCATACAGACAGACTGAGAAAAAAAGAGTAAAACTGTCTCATAAAAATGTCGACAACTATGTATCAACATTTACTTATATTCAAATGGAATGGATCTCATATTTTTTCGCGAGCAAAAATTTCTAGCATAAAATGCCGCAACAAAACCAAACATTCATTTCGACAAGGAAAAAAGTTGGCAAAATTTTATGTGGTCTAACGTCAATATACATTAAATATAGAAAATTGCTAAAAATCTGCGCTTTTTATCCACACATTGCTCAACCTGCAAATTTTGCCTGCTGTTTGATTATGGATTAGTGTCATTCATTTTAAACATTTTTCATTAATTTGTACAGAATTCTTACTTCTTACCTTGATCGTCCCTTCTGTAATTAAAAAGGTCCAGAACTATCAGAAGGCTTTTATTTACGTCCGTTTTTCTTTGACTTCTAAGCTTATCACACTGAAATATTCATTATCCAATACTATGAGACACTGCACCCGAATTTAAAATTTATCCGACTAATCACAATTTATTACATACACATTCTCAAAATGATCCGGGTAAAACTCACTAAAATTGCACTCGATGAACGCTTATCCAACATCAGAGAGCCGACTATGTAAATACCCGAAAAATAGTAGACACTATGTAGATATAGTTGTAATAAATATTAATTGCATAAATATTTAGCCGTCTTTTCACCAGCATTAAATGATGCAAAATTTAATTAACTACGTTTAAAACAGCAGGTTTAAATGTACAGGAGCAAACGTTTTGCTACAATATAGTCACAGTACAGCACGCAGTACAGGCATTTTATTCAAAGCAGTTGCTGCATCACAAAAATCCACAAATATTTTTTTACAAGGATTAAAGTTTGTGTATGAAAAATGTGAAGTGACCTTTGTGTATGTAGTTTTGAGGAGAGTGCGTGGTGTGGTGTCCAAGATGAGATTGGCGTAAGGACTGAGGAGATTATTGGTTTGGTTTATGGAATGATTAGTTGTTGTTGTTGGTGGTTGTGGTGGTTCTCTATGAGCCAAAGATCATCATCATAACTACAATATATGGAGTCTAACATACAGTATGCATACATACAGTATGCACTGAAAAGATAGGAAGAATAAGAAGGAGAATTGTCCTGAGGGCGCGAATACCATTTTCCATTTTACTTTTCAGTGTACATTTTGTACATATTAGTCAGTCAGTCAGTTATTTAGTTAGTTAGTTAGTTAGTTGTTGCACTGTATAGAAAACACACGCGTCTGCATAATAATGTTTGATATAATGGATGATTATAGTGTCGTTGCAGCGGATTACATACATAAACAACCATTACACACAGATTTAATGTCTGCTTGTGCTTGTGTGTGTGTGTGTGTGAGTGGACATTTTGCACGGCTCTCCCAGTCCATCCAAACAAACACAAGAGAGAGAGAGAGAGAGGAAATATGTATTATTATGTAAATGTGGGATGTGCGATGTTCCTAGCGAAACGTGTTATGTTATACATACATGCATACATAACACATTGGACAAGGACCGACCGAGACTCACTGTCATGTGCTTTTTTCCATTCTGCTTACATTTAGATATTATATGGTTTTGTCTTGTATGTGCGTCACACAACCAGAGAATCCAAAATGCAAATGCTCCGGACGGCTGGATGCATTTTAATTTCATAATATTCACATAACATTCAACTCCGACTTGTTGCTCTCATCTTGGTTTGTTCTCTTGTTTTGTCTTTGGACGACTCTAGTGAAATATGCTCTTGCTTCTTGCTTCTCGTCTCATGTCCTAGTATTAACTTACATTTACCCTCTTCCTTGTACATATTATCGTCGTCGTCGTTGTTTTCGTTGTTGTTGTTGCTGTAGCAAATTAATTTGCACACCTCCGTCCCCCTTTTGCCATTCTCCATTTCATCTTCGTCTGTTCATTTTATTCATTATTTCCATTTGATTTCGTGTTCGTATGATGGGAAAATAATGGAATATTTTTATGTGTACTTACTAACTATACAGTATTCTACAGTGTACAATGTAATTTATCGTCTGAGCATCTTTATCTTCTTATTTTTCCTCCTTGATGCTAATGAAAGAAATTAAGCATAAGGAAAAGAGTCATAATAATTAAATGTTTAATGATTCAACATGAACTTGGCAAACCCCACGACTCATCCTTCATGCTAAACATCTATACACATTTTAAAATAGATAAAAGAATGACATTATTTCAACGAAGAAAAATTCGACAGTTATTCCAAGAATCGGGAGAATTATTTGATATACATAAATTCTTTGGTCAGGAATTCGGAAGATCGCCGTTTGAATGTTTGTTTGGAGTCCGCAAAAGGAGGGATTTTTTTTATTCATTTCCCTGATTAGCAGAATTTTTTATGGTTTCATCAACTGCTGAATATATAAAACGAGGTGTGGACTTTAAAATTGTCCGCTGATTTGAAATATGTTTCCTTGATTGTTCCCAAACATATGTACATAATACTTAGGTATGGTTACTAGAATATTATAGGATTGAATTGAGTTTGGTTTGAAGAAGAAGAAGAGTGTGTGAAGAACGTCGGCGGCCTCACCCACAATTTAAAATGCCGTGTCTTCGTCGTCGTCTTCTTTTTCTTCTTGGTCCTCCCCCGTGTCCTATCCAATTTTATATAAATTTATTTGTTTGCCTCCTTCACTGTGTATTGCCATGATGATTCTCTCGGCTTCATTTTCTACAAGCTGTATTTATTATTATATTATGTATTGAGTCAAGAGTTGAGTTGAGATGAGATGAAGTGGGAGACGAAAAACTAGCGAGTGTAAAAATGACATGCAATACAGTTATGACTTATGACTCTTTCTTCTTATTCTTTTCCCCGATACAAACATAATCAAAGTCGTTTCCATTAAATACAAGTTTTTCGCCTTTTAAATGTTAAATACATATATGTTTCCCCATGGAAATGTTTTGAGCGTCGAATTATTCTCTATACCGTGTATATGTGTAATAAATAAATAATTGTGGCTCACATCATAAATATCTACCAAACTACATGATACACATGTATTTTGAATTTTGAACTTTTATTATCACCAGTCTCAAGTTCAATTTGTGCTCGACTCTCGACTCTCGAGTTGAAGCAGGAAATCTTGAAAGGGTAAAAAGTGGAATCGGGGACAACAAAAGCAGCAGCAGCGGCATTTTAAATGCATTGGAGACATTATTGCTTTATTGTTGTGCCTTCTTTTTTGCGTGAGGTTGCAGGATCGAGTCGTCCTTTAAAGCTCAAGATAAGCTGCATATGCATATACTGATATTTATATTGTACAGTACTTGAAATTGCTCAAACTGTACTTATTACACACAGATATGGGACTAAACTTGACAATAAACAGAATTCTCAAAGTGGCCACACATAAAAATCTGCTTAATTTCACCCATCTTATCGCAAAATTCACAGTTTAATGGCAGTTTTGCTACAAAGTCGATTGGCGGTCAGGCTAATGTTAAATGTACAATGTACACGTTTAGATTTTAGATTCGCAGGGCCATATACATACGTATGAGATCATTGCCGAGTTTTGCAGGTGGCACACAGACATTCGCGAGCAAGTGTGAATGAAATAGTGGAATGAGTGGGGGTATGAGAACAAATGTGCTGCTACGTATGTATTTTCCAGCAGAAACCATATTGGCATAAAATACCGAGCAAATACATAGTTTTGTTACATTACATAAGTATCCATGTATACATAAATATGGAGCATATATTACTTACAGCTTAAAATTTTGTACACGATAATTTCCACCAACTCGAAAAATTAACATATCGATAGATAGATGCAAACTAGAATAAAAAAAGGTGAAAATTCATGTCCAGAAAGGGAAGCAAGAAGAAATACGAAATATTATATAAGTACGACGAGCAAAAAATGGGAGCCTGTGAAATGATAAGAAGAAGAAGAAAATAAAACGAAGATGGTGCATAAATAGTTGAGATGACCATAAGTGGAGTTTTCATTTCCTTAGTGACAAATTGCCGTGCTCAACGTCCGATGGACAGACTCACATTTTATCGCCTAATGGACAGACCCCAGCAAGCGAGTTGCTCTTGCTCTTGCTCCTGCTCCTACTGACTGATGCTTCAACTTGCAGGTGTTCTTTTTTCTCTCTCTATTATTCTACATAATAATATCTGCAAAAAGCATACGCATAAGCTCTGCTCAGCCTCAGATCAATGAACACCTCCAAGACTTGCATTTATTACATATTATTATATTCTTATTCATTATTTATTTGTCCACTGTCCACTGTGGCTTCTTTCCTTTTGAATCCACGAGCTACAGCAGCACAAAACACTTCTATCAATTATTCGCTGATCTCATCAACTTTGTCTTATTCTTCTTCCTTCTCAACCAACTCCACTACAAGCTGTTTAACTCTCTCTCTCTCTCTCTCTCTCTCTCTTTCGCTCTCCTTTTGTCTTGGTTCCATATGGAGAAACTCCTCCATCAAATAATACCATAATGCTTCAAATAATATCATACAAGTTGATCCCTGGCTTTACATACAACATACAGGGATAATATAATATAATATGGTAGATATATAGGGAAAAGGAAAGAGAAGCGGTCATGCATGATGCATCACTCGATCCTCGTCGATCCACTCGTCATTATATATAATATTGTTATTGTCAGCATTATGGTCCATTATATTTTATTTTATGTACATTTTACTATTCTTCAGCACCAAATTCAGACATAAATAATAATATCAACATTACACACATGTACATTATATTATGTACATACTTCAAACTTACTTACAAGTATGCGCAGGAGGTTTCTATATTCTATACACACACATCTTTTGTTTCTCTCCCTTTTTCTTTGAATAAATAGCTCCATGACCATTCTTGTACATTGTACATACTCGCCAAGAAATCAAATATCAACACAATTTCAGTCAATAGCGTATGAATTTATATGTACAATGTGCAGCAAAGTCAAGTCAAAAGTCGGGGCTCCGGCTTCAATCGAATCAACAATACATGCACAACAATTATGAAAAGAACTAAAGGTTCTCTTTTGTCTTCTCCAGCTAAATAATATTGATATAGAGTTTCTCTCCCCAAAAGTCTCCATTTCTCTAAAAGTGCAAACAAAACAATGCAAGACTCATCAAGTTGCAGGTTATTGCAGAAGAATGGACCTTTTAAATCATAATCATATTATTTTGCACAAGTTTTCTTTTATTATTATTCTTTTGTAATTTGATACAAATGCGATACACATATGTATTATGTATGCTGCACTTTTGTTGTTCGCAACCTTTTTATTTTAAATTACCAGAAAATATTGCGTGTTTCTTTTTTGTTTGTGAATTTTAACTGACCTTAAAGTATAAGCACGGGGCGTGAAATTAAATGAATAATACAAAAACAGATGAACTAACGTATGCAAAGTTGAGGAATTATGCTCATTAAATTGCAGTTTTTGGAGAGATTTGACTTGGTTTTGGTTTTGGAGTAAATATCTACATATGTAAGGGGAAAAAATTATAAGGATAATATGTAAGTAGCTAATAAGTGGCGACTTGAGAAAGGACAGAAAACATGGTGCAAATAAATACATACATAAGTATAAACTTTTGTTTGAGGAGTTGGATTGGACACGACTCACTCACTCACTCACTCACACCTTTTGTCTTTTTCTTCAACTTGAACTTTCGCCGTACATTCTGACTGATCATCTTTTGCTCTTGTTTAGATCATTTGTCCCAAGATTTTTCAACATTTTTCTACAAATATACAGATGTATGTACATTGTACAACCACTCTGGCTAGCAACAAAGTTCACGATGGATCGAGAGAGATGTGGACTAATATGTGCGATCATGTCCTGTCGAGCGTGTGATCTCTCTTGTCATTGATTGTCTGCATGGGTATAGGTGACGACCTTAAAAAATTGACACCTACGCACATCCAACCAATTCTTCGTCTTCTTCTTCTTCTTGTTATTTCTTATGTACATGACACGCAACTCACAACTTTTTTTCAAGTCGTTAGTGTTTAGACAGGCGGACAACAATATTTCTTGGCTTGTTGAACCATCAAATCCTGATAATATGCTGTATGTATGCATTTACCTATGTACCTATATTGAAAAAATTGAATTTACGGTTGTCATGTGATCCGATATCTACCTCCACATTTTTGTGTAGTATAATTCCTGCATAATATGTATACTGACAATTTTCCAAAAGTGAGCTGGATTCCTTCACTTTTCACGACAGTACATATAAACTTTATGAGGTGAGACTCAAGTTAAAAGTTAAAGTTAACGATGACCGACGAAGCACAAGAGAATTTTGGAAGAGTGACAGACTACATATTGACATGAAAGAGCTTCTGTTGGCAGTTGTTGCTCCTTCTGTGTTTGATTTGTGACCTCGGCACAGGAGAAGCAGAAGGAGGAGGTGCAACCAGCTCAACTATTTATTTACCGCCAGAGCAGCAGAAGAAAAAAAGACGAGTTTTCCTTTTGATTTTTGCCCCTTATGACGTTGACGTTGCCAACGACGTTGCTTATCATGTCATTTTTCCATAAGAGTAATGATGTCACTCCAAATTCTGCACATCTCTCAGTCATAGTCAATCATACATCATACATATGTAACTACTTACACGACGAGTACCAGAAGCCATTTACCATAAACGTACTTAATTTGTAAGCTAAAGGAATTTGCAACAATAATCCTTTAGGAAATTATATTACTGCGAATCATCGATAACAATTGACGATGTTCTTTTAATCCTCCAAGTTAAGAGCCCGCGGATTTTCTGTTAGATCTAGAGGCCCACTTAAGGGCTTATAGCATATATGTAAGAGCTAATGAACTGCAAAGCAATGTTCATCCCTTAACTTGTCTGTTACCGGGACAACTCGGATTTTTGAAACAACCGAAATCCGGCCATTCAGAAACTCTCCATCTTCCACATGTATTCTTGGCAATTTGTTGAGGCGAAAATTTCCTCCGTTTCCGCCATATCCTCTAAGACGGCCAAAGACGACCAGATGGTTTATGGTTTGCTTGAGTGTGAGATTTGCGCAAAATGAGAAAATGAGTGAGCTTACACATGTACATTGTACACACATCTGCCTTATTAATGGACTAGCTCGGAAAAAGCATTTATTCCTGTCCTAGATAGATATGGATCTTTGTCTGCTTCCCCTGTTCATTTCATTTCACCAACACGGAAGCTGTTCCAGCACATCCAACTACCAACTACCGAATCTCCAGAAATGTCCGTCATGTCCAGGAAAATGTCGACAGTCTGCAAATCCGGATGAATTGCGGTTGCAGAACAACAACAGACAGATATATGTACAAAATACATATTGTGTTCCACAAGGACAGTGAGAAGAGAGCATCAAAGTCTTGTCGGATTCGCTGAAAATAATGACCGAATGCACGCTCAAGACAAAAAGATGGCCGATTTTGTCTCTCTTCCTTTTCCCTGGAATATTGATGGGAGTCAATCAAGCCTGCGGATTAAATGATTACGTCGCAACTACTCTCTGTCTGTATATGTTTGTCCATCTGTGAATCTTCTGCGGCGTACTTTCCAACCGTCCGTTTATTTCTTATTTATGAGCAGCAGCAGCAGCTCCTTTTTGCATCTCATCAATTTATTTACGCCTGGTGAATTATTACGCGGGTATTCATCCATCTAAAGATGTACACATACTATATATATATTACGCTATTGTCATTTTAGCTGCCCAAGCCTTTCAATGCTACATGCTAAATTTTGAATGATGAAGAGATGCAAATTTCCCAGTGTGTCTCTGTGTGATAGCTCCGCAGTGTATCCACATGTACGTCGTCGTCCCGCTGAGAGCCTCCTTTGATCTCCAATTAACCGGACGAATGATGAGAATGAGAGGACGAATGAACGAACGAACCTACCAAAGGACAGAACAGAATACAAGACAGGTGACACAGTCACACAATTATTATTTATAATGCTATTATCCACATTACCTTGTACCTACAATACATTTTCACACTCCTACATCAAACACACACAAGTACATACACGCAAGTAATATATTATATTATGTATTCTAAAGAGTCGATAGACAGATAGATTGACAATCGGGGATACTTACCACTATACTAACGAGGAAAAATACTACCAAAGTAAAGTAAAAGTACAGGATTGATGAAGAGTGCTTTAAAGTACAGATTCCGCAATCAATAATAAATACGATTGATAAATTGAGTAATGCTTAAATCCTCACCATTTGCTTGTACATATGTAACATATGCATGTAATCGCATAAGGAATATCTCCATGAATGAAAATGAAAATGCAGTTTGAATCTCGTTCGATCTGCTCTCTCACTCTCTTTGTATTTCTCTCTATGCACAATTTCTAATCAAATCGATCCCTTTTAAACTGCTTTGACTTTGATGTCTGTCTAAAAAAGGACTGCGCGTCTGTAGCTTCATGGATACATAATATATGAGAAAGGGAACTTATGATATATTGTAGCATGCACATGCATAATATTATTATTATTATGATGATGATGTTCATTGGAAACGTGGTTACAAAAAAGGAGTCAAAGTAAATGAGGATTTGAAAATGTGAATTCAAATTCAAGCTGATAATGAACAAAGACATTGTCTTTGGATCGGCGGGCGTATATAGAATATAGATAGATAGATAGATATAGATGGATATCATGAGACAAGACAATTGCATTTCCAATTAAAAAAAGAAGCGAGTATTTTATATTTTATATGTATGTATGTATGTATGTACCGTGCACGGATTCAGATTTCAACTGTGCTTTGAAGTCAGCTCATATTATTATGCATCGCAATTCGCATTGTATGTACGATTCAAAGAACAAAAGACTTTGTTGGTGGTTGATGCCGCGTCTTCATTTGCAAACAAAACATATAAAATGTGAAACAATGCATGCATGCAGTTATATATTATACAGACTCCCTTGAAAATTCGGCTCATATCACACACGGCAACAATGATGATGATGATGATGGTGCACGACATGCAAAATTTGCATATGATGCACTTTATCTCCTTTTACTTCCCTTTTTCAGACTCATTCTCCGTCACTCCTTTTCCTTCGTTTTGGTAAATTTTACTTGCAATAACAAGTGCCTCAAACACTTCTTTTTTCCGTTTTGGCTTCAAATTTCGCCAAAAGTTTTCCCAAGAGATGAGATCTGGAAGATGCTTGTCAATGTTAATGTTAAATAAACCAGCCTGCACAATTCGATTCGCGTTGACTTTTGCGTGTGTTGCGCATGATGCAAAATTGGAAGGGACGCGAATTACCATAAGATGACCTTTTTAAAATGGTAATTTTGGAACATCTGCGTGTGGAAAACGAGTAAAACAGTCCAAACTATGCAATTCACTATGTATACATACACTTGTACGATATGATTATGGCCCGACGTTCAATTAACATTAAGGTTTAATAATGTACAAGTATCTACGTTTTACTGCAGCTCAACTCTCTTGTATTAAGTGTCAAGTTAATAATCATCAAGCGGATGATTCTGGTGCTAATAAAATAGGAATGGGTTTATTAGACTGCATAAAATACATGTTTTTGCCCCGCTGAAATGGTCAAATGAGGGAATAAATGACGTATAATATGTATATATACATAATATGTGATCTGTGGATTATGTCCACATTTTCGATTGCCTTTTCAAGGTGGCAGTCAAGTTTAACTTTTTTGCGTGTGTGTTTGTGTGTGTGTGTGTGAGGCTGGCTCTCCACTCTCCATAAAAGACCACCGCAGTTTTCTTCCCACATCGTCATTCACCCAACTCGATGCTTTTCCTTAGTACCATCAAAAACTCAATGATAAAAAAATTTCTTAAATGCATGCATACATGCATAAAAGTCGAGCGTCCACTTCACACCTGTCCATATGTATTATGCATGTATGTATACCGACCATTAAGGAGCTTTTACGCATCAAAGTGAAACTAAGCTAAACTCGGGCCTAATATCGTATCGTATATTTTTACAAAGATCAACTCTTTCCAAAAAAGCATACACATACGAAAGATTATGGAACAATCTTGATTGATTACAATAAATCAAAGAGTGACAGGAGAGGAGCAGATTTTTAATTCTGGGGAAGAGTTCAGAGAAAGAGTCATTTGTAAACTACTTACATAAATTGGGGGGAAATAAACCAAGGAAATCTTGAATCAATCGACTTTTGATTGACGTTTAGTCAGCCGCTCGCATATGTACACACAATTTGCATATAAAAGCGTTATATGTACATATATTTGCACTTGCCCTGATTAATATTCTGATGGAAATATTGCCCTGCTCCCGGCTCGACTTTCACCGGTGACGGGCTTGACTTGACTTGTCTTGAGACGGCTCAGCCCTTGGCTTACTTTTTCCCGTGAAAATGCATGTTGTAATGTTGTATGTAACTGTGTATAGAACTGGAGAAAGTCGAGATGAACTCCCAAGTCAGTCAACTATAGAATTAGCTGTGGCAACCTAACAAACAAACAAACAACAGCAAAACAATATATATGTATGAGAGAGCAGAGTTGAGGATGCAATCTCCGATTCAATCTCTTCCACTCTCCTGCTATTTGCTAGTTGTATGTAAGGGGATCCCCTTCTCATCGGGCAAACTGTCTAATGGAATTTTGTATCCCTCGACTTGCTTTCTTTCCAGCCAGCCAGCCAGCTTTTCTTTCCAGTCGATGAGAGAATGCCGAGACTATACACTATACATAATATGCATAGAGGCATACACGTATGTACTTTTGACGTCACTAATCTTTCTCTCTCTTTCTCTCTCTCCCGCCCTTTGTAAATTGTTTCCTGCTGTTTGCTCCTTCCTCTTGTGCCCGTCTTTCCCTGTATAAGAGCGTACGTTGCGTTGTGTTGTATTGTATTGTATTGTGTCGGTGTTTCCCTTTTCCCCCGGCTCCAGCTGCATCGTCAATTCCAATTCTGATCCATCTCCTCTCCTCCTCCCGTCCTCCCGTCTCCTCCTGCACTTCCCATGATGCATTTACCATTTACACCCTTTAAGCTCCCCGCTTTAAGCTTCCTCCGACAGGCCGGAGCAAGTGGAAACACATAACACAACACAATACAGAGGCAAGTGAGAGAGTGGGCCAGTAGGAAACTGAGCACTGAGCAGTCATTTCGACCGTGGACTCTAATCGCTTTTGAGCCGCCTAAATTATCTACCAAGAGTCTCCTTCTATAAAAATCGCTGTAGGAAATCCTTCAAGAATATCTGTCTGTACTGTACTTTATGCACGTGTACAACGTTAAAGCGAGAGATTGTGCTGGACACTCCAGCCGGCCATTTCTCAACGTGGATGAAGAGAGAAAAGAGACAGACGGAGAGGAGGCGGAAGCTGGAACAGGAACACGGCTAAACTGTCTGTCCGTTGCTGTTGTTGTTGTATGTTCATGCAATGTGTTACAATTTACAATATAGATGCGGCGGTTGTATGTAGTATGTATGTAGTGTTGGAAAGGAGAGATGAATGGCAAGTCATGGACCCGGGTGATGAAGGGAGCCGACAGATTATCCCGCTCAACTCAACTCTTCTTCTTGTTCTAAGTTAGTCTCCAGTGAACAAATGACTCCTCTATATTCACAGCAAGTGAACAAACAAATATATAATGCCGCCGTATCCATTAATGGTATAAATGCAGTACTCCAGCTCTCACTGGAGAATAATGAGCAGAATGGTGCATTTCCGCGTATTTTGTGTATTCTATGTACATATAATATGACCAATGACTGCGGATGCAAAAGTCCATGAAAATCTGCGTTTCTCTCGCTCTCGCTTTACTTTCCGTCATTCAGTCGCCGTACGTAAATAAATAATCACAATTTGTTTTTGTCCACCCTCCTCCTGCCCAGAGTTCCCACCACAGCTTCTCTTTTGTCCACCGTATCCACAAAAACAAACTGACCATGCTAAAAACAAAAACGGAGCATTTTATCCGCAACACTCTTTTCCTATTTTCCGATTATTCACTCCTCCGATTACTTATGATTACAGGCCTCTCGACGTACATAAATACATATTCATCATACCTACATTTAGGGATTAGTCTCGGCATTTATGTACGATTTACATAATATGTACATCAACACGTTTATGTACAGGCACAATTTTCACAGGTCAATCGAAATTCCAAAAAATAATCCGTCTCCCTACTTCATGGAAAAAATTCCATCAAAGTTTACTTGTTTGAATTTTTTTTCTAGGACTCATAAAATATAAGAAAAATTACAGTTCAAATATCGACCCTTGGAAAAAAATCTCGTCAAGTAATGTCTTCAAACTTTCACAGGATTTTGATGAGGCTTGGATGATTATGATGATGTCGTATTATGCTTTACGAGCCTCAACTCAATAAAATCTACATTTACATATTATTATGACACAATTTTTCCACGGCGGGAAATTACAGGGTGGCCGCCAAAGTTTCTGCAATTTTCTGTGGTTATGATGATTCGCGGGGAAAGCCCACGGAAAAAGATATTTAGTTTGGATCTTCTACTGTTTTATCCAGGAAAATCCATCTGGTTAGTCCGGATAAATAAATGAAGATATATTGACGAGGACGAAATGGGAGAGAAATTGAATAGTGGGAGAGAGGAACAAGAAGAGTAGAGAGAGTGTGTGTGGTGGGAATTGCATTAAAAAGACGGCACTACACTTTGTGGGTTCTCTCTCCAGACTCCTGGAGAGAAGAGAGAAATAGAGAGAGAGAGAACAGCAGAGTTTTGCTGTATATACTCTGGAGTCTGGGATGCATGCAGATGAGATGGAGAAGAAATCTTGGAAGAATTAGTCGAGTTTGAGTCTGCTGGAGTTCTCTTCTACTTTGGGGCTTTGATTAAACTATTGCGGATGATGGTGGAAGTAGTGGTAGCAGTGGTGGTGGTGGTGGAGCTAATTTTTCTCCAGATCCTGGAGAGCTTTACCCGCTATCGTGTGGATGTGAGATGTGTGCGGGGAGTAGCAGATAGTAATAGAGAAAATCTATCTATCTATCTATCTGCAATTCAATCTCTCTGCTCTGGCCAGATAATGTCTAGATTCTATCTATCTATCTATCTGTAGTGTATAGACAGTAGATTGTGGATGCACTTGTCTGGTTCTGGTTCTGGCGGCAGAATCTGACTCTTAGACTCCAGCTAACACTGTCGATTGTGGATACACGCAAATACACTTACCAAAAACTTTGCTCCTCTCCAGTCTCTCTAGTCAAAGCCAAATGCTCTTCTCCTACTCTTTTGGAAGCAGAAAAAGAAGATGAGACTCCATTATGAAGCCTCTTTTTCCTACATAACATATCTATCCATCTATTTTAGCCGGAACTTATCGTTTGAGAGAGAGAGAGAGAGAGAGATAGAGAGAGAGAGAAAAATAGCTAATGCTCTCCATTCTGATTTCTGTCCGAAGGATCAAATCTGTCTTCACTTGTTATGTCAGCAGCTTCCTCTCTCTCTCTGCTTCTTCTCGTCATCTTCTGGTCCTCCTTCTCATCGTCCTCCCATTGTGGCCAATTTCCCTCAAGTTTTCTTTTCTTCTTGTCCTTTTACTGGAGAAAAATACATGGAAAACATTTCCTCTCCATGACTGTTACTTCTACTTGTTTCCTTCAAGTATTATCTTGTATCAAATGAAAAGGAAATTTGAGACCCGGATTTTTGATTTTTATTCTTCATCCTCCTCAATTTTCTACATCCCATTCTGGACTCCAGGGTGTCATCAATAAAAGATTTAGCAACTTTTCTTCCGTTTTTTACATACCGTACTGGGGTGTTATTTGGATCACCGGGGGGTAATTTGGATCACTTGACTTTCGTTAGTAATTAATTAATTGCGGTTAGTCGGTGGCTTTTTTTCACATGATTCAAGTTGTATTTTATACTACAGACTTCAGGCTATTCATTGTAATTTTTTTCTATGCCCTCTGTCTAATCGCCATGGAGTAATATTAATCACAAAAAATATGCAAAAAATACAGGTTTTTGTACTCTTAAGAAATTGCATCCGGTTTTGTAGAACCCGATAATGAATATTCACCAAAACCCACCTGTCAATTCATTATTATGTTTCTGACAAAAACGTAACTTGGCATGTGACAAAATTAAATGGGTACATTTTTAATATGAATTTTACTAAAACACTTCAATATTTTGTGAATGGAGTGTTATTTGGATCAGTATGTATTCACGTGTAAATCATAGAAAACTGTTATTATTTTCATGTTTTCCATTTTTAGTCGTTATATTTTAGTAATTTCAACATTATTGTGGAATAGTAAGATCAAGTTTATTGTTTTTTCTAAGATTTCATCAAATTTTAAAAAATTTCAATTAATAGCAATAGTTAACTGTAGTTAATTTTACACGAAAGTCATTTTTGCTGGTATTTAACTCAAATGTTAACATTTTGGATTGAAA
>JAQIVE010004049.1:0-15309 GCA_034698285.1 Sminthurinus bimaculatus | reverse complement strand
CTCTCCACGTTGCTTTAACAACGTGGAGAGGCTTTTTTGATTTTCAGTCCTTCATATAATATCATGATTTACTGGAAAAACCCTATACTTATAATATGTTATGTTATAGAATGACCTCGCTGAACTATCAAGTCAAAAAGCGTACCAGCAAGATCTATCATGTCTACTGAAACAACTGTTAACCGTATTTGAGGACATATTTGAGCGTGAGGCCATCAGCAAAAGCCGCTACATGGAAATTCTTGCGTATGTTTACCGTATATTCTACCGGAAGTAGAATAGAAAGCGGAAGATCAAATAAAAGAAATATTTATACAAATGTATACAATAATATACAATGTATAATCCATGCAAACATAACCAATGTCTTATACCTTGTCGAAATAATGTATTTGTGAATATGAGATCTATGGGTATTGGGTGTTAACTATATGTTAATATGGGCAGATTCATCCATGATTTCTGTTTAAGTCTCCCTCGAATCGAGAAGGACGAAGCCCAGAAATTGTTCACTAGTACTGATAAAGAGACACCAGCAGGGATTTCATCTGGTGACCACTCACATAATCAAGGGATCACTTCTGCAGTCGCCTGGAAAAGACGTCACATAGACTCCGGATTTATGCCAAGATATAGTTATGAAGACTTTTGTCAAACACTAAAGGCTTATCTTAAACATTTCATAACGCAAAACCATTACCGGATCCTGCACAATCTTTGTGGTCCAGAACTACTGCTGAAGTATGACGAACTGTGGAAGATGTTTAATTTCAAATCTAAGGTTTTGAACTCACTGTGTGGTGCGCTTAATAAGTAAGTGTCCATGAATATATTATATGTATAAGGGAATTCCCAAATGTGCTTGAAATCTACTTTTACTTGTATTTAGTGTATAATGTGGGTATGTGTGTAGCAAAATGTTAAATGTATCGTATTTCACAGACATTTGGCGACTGATGCGGTCAAGTCAAACTCTGCCGATTTGAGTGTTCTTCACTATTGTCTTTGTTGTTGGAAAGAAGTTCTTCTTACGGAATTTCAGCTTAAGGTATTTGTTTTGACTGCTATAATATTCCTGTGTATACATCTAGTATTTACATTACTTAGAATCTATATGAATGACTGAATTTGCCAGTTTTATGAATTATGGTTGCATATCTTCCTTGTCTGCAAGAATTTTGAGTCAAAGTTGATTCTAATGACATGAATTAAGTAATTTTCTCGTGAGTGTACACTTATCAGCAATTGCCAACATCATTATCATTATCATATCTCGTGAAACAGATAAACCACAGCCTTTTGCAGTGCATCATGGCCGACAGAATGGACTCCACCTGTCAACGTAGATATGACACTTTAATTCGGGATATTATCCTGTCTTTTAATGCAGGTACTTAAAAGGGAGTGCACATTTTTTAACTATGCCAAATGCCAAGGGTTTTTACATGTAGCATTTTCAAGACATCTATCATATATCATATAACTCGTAAATTATACATATTAGGGCATTTGGGCAACAAATCGACTTCGCATTGTCCGAAAACGTTTGAAACAGAGTTTTTAGCTGAAACTAAGATATTCTATGAAAATTACTCTCGCGAAATGCTATCCAACACAAATATTACACATGAAGAGTATTTTAAAAAGGTATAAAAGTTGAGACTCATCTTTATGTATTCGAATGTATGTACTTACAGTGTATTTTCTATCAGTATGAGTTCTATTTCTCTTTCCAAATCCAACTCTTTAGGTTGACGATCGACTGTCAATGGAAGAAACACGAACTAGCTACCTGAACCCAGAAACGTTCAATGGTCTTATGGAAGTATGCAGGAAGGCTTTAGTGGAAGACAATCCAGAGCTCGTTAGAAAATCCTTTCAAACTTGCTTGAACAATTTTCACAGGAGTGCCGATAAGAACACACATAATTGTGTAAACAATGACGATGAAAAACGTTTGCAAAGACTTTACGCTTTGGTGAAACCTTTGTCCCAACTACTGGAATCAATTGTAGAAATTTTCAAGAATCACGTCATCTTTGTTGGCGAAAAGACTATTGACGACATTTTATCCTCGAGAAAAATTGTAATACTTTGCCGTTACATGTATTTACCATTCATGTAAACGCATTCAACGTTGTTGAACATTTACTTTCTGTAATTAGTTTATATGGTGCATAAATACCTGGTAGCTTTTTTAACTTTGCAATCGACTTTTCGAAACAGGAGCCAAAAAAGTTTGCCGAATCCCTTATATTCACATATAAAACCTACGGACATTTAGTAGATAAATGCTTCAAAGGGTTACTCCAATTTCGGAAAGCTCTGGACGAGGCCTTGTCGACTTTTATAAATTCAAACAGCCTAACCAGGTAATTTCTTTACATGTTTTAGATACCTTCTCTCTTTCTTTGTCTAAAGATGCCTTAGATGTCTACATGCATGTATATGGATATAAATACAAGGAAAATAATACTAAATACCATTATTCAGGAAATTTAACAACAATCCAAATAAACCAGCGGAATTGTTAGCCAGATATGGCAACGCGATTCTAAAAAATTCCAGCACAATCTTTAAACGGAACTTTCCTGGAGAAATCGAAGATTTACTGGACAATGTGGTACTTAAGTGCAGACCGAAACTTTTTCAATGTATTTAAAAATATGAAAAATATGAATGTTTTCGTAGAGGTCGAAAACGACTGTGTATGTAAACTAACAAGAAATTTGATCTAAATACTGCAGATGATGCTTTTTAATTACCTGCAAAGCAAAGACGTTTTCCAGATGTGTTACAGCACCATGTATGCAGTGCGACTTTGTCAAAACAAGTCAGCAAGTGAGGATGTGGAACGCCTTATGATAGAAAAACTGAAAACGAAATGTGGGAATGAGTACGCCAAGAAACTCAATCGAATTGCCAAAGTATGTCTCATAGTTAGATCATAATATTATACAAACTGTCCTTTCCCTTTAACTTAATTTTGCTTCCTATGCAGCCACATGTATGTATATGTAAATTCTCAAAGCATGGGAGAAAACTTTAAATCACCTTTAAAAGTTTCCTCCCACGCGTAAAACATTCTATGAAATTTTTGTTCCTGTATCATTGATTAATGCACAATATAGAATGTTAGAAAGTTCATTTATGTCAAATATTTACATGTGCCGTAGGAAATTGGAACTTCTTCTGAACTGAATAACGAGTTCCAGAAGAATCAAATAGAAAATTCTGCGCCCCTTTCATACACATTTGAAGTGAAAGTTTTACCCTCGTTTTTATTACCGTTT
This sequence comes from Sminthurinus bimaculatus, assembly GCA_034698285.1. Classification (NCBI taxonomy): domain Eukaryota; kingdom Metazoa; phylum Arthropoda; class Collembola; order Symphypleona; family Katiannidae; genus Sminthurinus; species Sminthurinus bimaculatus. The sequence goes on along the minus strand of JAQIVE010004049.1, from coordinate 12,016 downwards.
CCCAGTCAATCTCATCAAAATTTTATGTTACCTACAGAGGTAAGGGGTTTTTCACCATTTTCTTTACATAATATTTACTCTTACAAAACTTACAAACTTATTTTTCATAAGATGTATTGCCTATATTTCTCCCAAGCTGAATCATTACGCAGAAAAATTCAAAACGTTTTACCAAAGCAAATTCACAGGGAGAAATCTAAAGTGGTTGTACAATCAGTCATACGGAGAAGTCGAGGGAAATTATCTAGACGGGAAAAATTACATTTTTCACATGTCGGCCTTACAAATGGGGATTATCATGCTTTTTAATGAGAAGGACGAGTATACCGTGCAGGAAGTCAAAGAAAAGACTCGAATGGCCGATAAAGTCTTGCATCAAGTATGAAAAGTAAAAGCGTATCATCTATAGTTCTTTAAAACTTCACAGTATTAATTTTTGCTCCAATCCAATCAAATAATCCCAAAACGTTTTTCAATGCTGATTGCCTGATTGCTGAATATTGGGTTTTGTAATAGTTGCTCCTGACATTGACTCAGCTCAACGTACTAAAATTCGCCACAGAAGATTCTGTAGTAAAGCCTGCTAAAAATGAGGAAATTACGGACAAATCCAAAATCGTCTACGTTTCTCAGTTCAAGAGCAACAAGAGAAAAATCAAGGTCAAGAACCCGCACTACCTGGGATCTGATAAAAAGACTCAAATGGAGGGTGATGATCGAATGGACAAAACTGTTGCAGGGCAACGATCTTTTCTAACACAGGCTGCAATTATTCGCATAATGAAAGTTCGCAGTGTGTACACTGTTGACCTTTTGCAAGCCGCTGTGATTGAACAGCTGTCCCCTCGCTTCCGGCCGACTCAGAAACTAATGAAAGTAAGTCACATTCGAAAACCTACATGAAGTTAATGTAATATGTACAGTATTTAGTTTTTAATTTATCTGTGTTGAGTATATAAGTGTATTGTTTGTCTACATCGAAAAGCAGAATGAAACGTATTTTTAACTGATATTTACACAACAGAGATGCACAGATCGTCTGATTGAGAAAGCCTACTTGAAATGGAGAGAGGGAACAACAGATAGCTTGGAGTATATTCCATGAGTTAAGTAGTCATTTTATACCTACATTAGAGTAGTTCTAATTTTAAACGATAAAAGATAGTCATTAAATTAAGTATTCATTTGTTTCAAGCTTATAATTTATAATGTTTCAAACTTCAAAAAGACGTAATAAAACCATAGAAGTACCTCTACAAATTAGGTGAATGAAATGACAATAATACAAATTTACAAAGAACTGTATAAAACATGTTTGGTTATTGTTAACCTTCTCATTCATTTCAAATGAACACAAACGCAATTAGCAGTTTGGATACTTTAGAAAAACATTTTCGGATTTCTGCTCATATCGGCTCGACATAATCTTCCCCCTGCTCAATTCCGTAGTGAAGGTTACCATCCTTAGAGTTACCATACGCCCACGCCATCCGTCTAGAGTTAAATTTGAAACCGACTTGACCACCTTTAGCTATAACGATTGCGCCTCCATCAGCATCCGGGATTTTGGATGTCATGTAGGTAAGGGCTTCATCGATAGCATCTGACGGATTAGTACCTATAAGTATATCGTTGGAAATTTTTTTAGTACACCAGCTCATACTTCATATCATAGGGATTAAGAATAGTAATATTGGTAAAGATGCGCAAGTTTGACAATTTTTAACACGTAAAATCTTAACCTCTTTCGATGAGATGAGCAACTCTAGATGAAAGATTTGCTTTCATGATCTATATAAACAGAAAAAAGGATTTCAAGCATGTGTAGAATGATATATTCTAATAGTTTTTAAACAGTTAAATGCATAGATTATTAGTTATGTAGTTACTAATGTTGCGTGTTTTTTACTTAACAATTCAACAGCATATGTGCGCACTTAACAATTTTATAATATATTATATTATTACTTACGGCTTCACCAAGTCCTGTAGCAGACACCCCACATATTGAATCATTTGCATAGGTTCCTCCTCCGATTATCGGCGTGTCTCCTACATTTTAATGCAGGTATATAAATTTGATGATTTCAGTAGCTAATTTTGTACACTTTTAATGTTTACATTTAACTACAGCTATACCATGCCTACATATTCATATAAGAAAAGTCTATATTTATGCTCCAAGTATTTTCTATACATAGGTATGTCTGTGTATCACTTACCAATGCGTCCGGGTAGTTTTCCAGAAATTCCTCCCGTCGACGTGGCAGCGGCAATCTCTCCTCTGGAATTTATGGCTATAGCTCCCACGGTTCCATGTATTTTCTCTTTCTCTCTATGTAAAACAAGGAGAGAAAGTTACAAGCTAGGAAAAAGGCAATGTTTCTCTTTCTTCTTCCTGCACAACAGTAAACTTGCTTTCACTCACCCCAGCTCATTTGTTGTTGTCATTTTATTATCCAACCAACGTCTATGTGCAGCCCGTGCTGCAGGAGCAATCAAAGAGTCATTTGAAACCAATGTCATGCCTTGCTGTAGCCCAATTTCCTCTGCACTAGACCCCTACAATATTCATGTTGTTTGCCATTGAATAACATAATATACAGCTGTATTAGGACCATGCAAACCATTTCTCTTATTCCTAAGTAGGTGTGTAGTATGTATGTATAATGTGTATACACATTGCACATATTATGTGTGTAATTTTTGAAGGTAGAATCGTGTAGAATTGGTGTATAGGTACCAAACACTAGTATTCTTAAAATATTGTTGAAAACTGGCAAATTACCACAATAAATGAGTGAGGCGTTTTTTCCATGATGACACGAGCCAAAGAAATTGGATGACGGAGGTGTTTGATTTCACCGACAGCACCAGTACTTAAATCTGAGCCCTTTATTATTATTGCATCTTGCTCCACTTCCCCCTTGCTTGTCAACACACTGCCATAACCTGCATAAGTCATTAAAAAATACGTCCTATGATTTCTAAAAGTTTACGAAAAGAATTGGAAATAAAGCTAAAAACTAAAAAAGTCTACCCGAACTGCAAAAGTTGGAGAAAGTAAAGATACAAAACGATTTCAAGGAAGGGATTTCAACGTTTCACAATACCCCATGTTGGAGACACCAGGCACAGATTTTAAATACAAGGTTTTAATGATCAATTCAATTGATCATCTTTTTTCAAGCCTCTTTTACTTTTTACATCGCAAGCTCACTGCCGCAATCCCTATCCAGTTCTGAGTTTATTTGTTTATCGGTTTAATGTTGTACTAATTTAATTTGTAGTTAAACTATAGTTAGGAAATTAATTTGTGTGCTACTTTGTTTGTAGTCATTTGAATATTTTTGTGTACAAGTCTTGTGAGTGTCACTAGTAAACATATCAAAAGTCTAAATCGAGATTAATTTTCAATCAAGGTTTATGCAGAAGTTTGTGTGTAGGGTATAGGGTATAAGTTTTAAGTGTAACTCATCTAATCTACCAACTCGATATACTTACCACAATTAAAGGCTGGGTCATCTTCCATAACATTGACTGCAATTTCAACAGCGTTGAGAACATTACCAGTTTTGACCAGCTCCTCGTAGCCCCTTCTGATCGCGAGCTTTACTCCCGCAAGCTTTAATGGTACCCTTTTACATAATATTAAATATTTTTTTATTTAAAACATTTGGTTTTGTTGTTTTGTAAGTTGAAAGATAGATCTTTATCTTTGAGACTTTGAGAACATCTAAAATATAATATGTATTACCTGGAATCGGGGATATCTCCGGCGCCTCCATGGACAATTATTACTGACATTTTTTTTATTTTGACACGTAAATACTGTTATTAATTATTCGGTGTTTAATTTCTGTATATATATTATATTGAGGAAAGGACTTTACGCAGTCGTTCCTTTCGAGACTCTGAGTCTAAGTGGATAATTTGTAAAGCCTCAATGAATGAAGGAATGAATGAATGGTACTTTTGAACTTACGAACGCTTGTGTAAAATGATGTGGAGAGAGACACGAGCTTTTATGTTTTATAATCAGAGAAAAGGATTTTAAAAAATGAGATAAGATCTTGAATAAATATTTACTCTTTCTAATCTGTTTCATCCTCTCAATTTTTCACTTGATGGTCAAAAAAATGAATAATAGTCACGTAACTAGCTTTAGAAGAATACACCTACTTTTGTAAACACATTTTTTGTACTAAAATGAATGACCTTAAGTGCATGTGAACTAAAAGGACAATACGTATTCTTTCATAAACGTTGTTATTTTTACTGCTTCAACACTGTAGTACTTACAACTTACAACATAATACATGCACAGACAACTCGTCAATATTAACTATATAATTTTTTCCTATGGCAGGAAATTGCTCCAATCTCCAATATGAAATTGATTAAACATCTTTTTTGTGTTCTGTTTTGTTGAAACTATTTTTTGTATAGAAAATATATATTTTTGACTGACTGATTCGGAGAAAATCGAAGATTCATAATTATAATAATGGAGTCTAAAAAAGATGCCCACTTGTCGAATGACGAAATTGGTCGATACAGTCGTCAGATGATTTTACCCGAATTGGGAATTCAAGGTGAGAGATTCAGTGCAAATTTAATAGCCAGCATTTAAATATATATAACTATAGTATAAGTCCATGAAATGAAATGCAAATTGAGATTTACTTGTTTTTATGCTTCTTACCTTCTGACTTTCTACACAGGGCAAGTAAAATTAAAAAATAGTTCAGTTTTAATTGTTGGAATGGGCGGTCTTGGTTGTCCAGCCTCAATGTTCTTGGCGGCTTCTGGCGTTGGTAAGCTTGGATTGTTGGATTATGATACAGTAGAGCTGAGCAATCTCCATCGACAAGTCTTACACAATGAGTCAACTATTGGACTTTCAAAGTCACAGTCTGCTAAAGCCTTTATTAACAAGTGAGGAGTTGTTTATATGTATAATGTAAAACATGATGTACTTTATTTTATTATATTAATAGTACATACTTCTTTCTTCTTTCATTTCAGAGGTTCATATAATTTTATTTTGCGTTGTGTTGTTTTTCTTTCAGTTTGAACTCAAATGTGGAATTGGAATTGTTTCAAGATGCATTTACAACCAGTAATGCTCTTGATATTGTTCGAAAGTATGATATTGTACTTGACTGCACTGATAATGCTGCAACTCGGTATTTGCTCAACGATGCTTGTATTTTTGCAAAAAAGCCCCTAATTAGTGGAAGGTAATACTAATGCATATTATTATAATTTTGTTCAAAGTGTACAAGTAGATTCTATCATCTTGCCAAACATTTAAATTTTATACTTTACACTGACTTAAAAACGTTCATAATGTACTATCTATTACAGCGCTCTGAGATTTGAGGGGCAAATAATTACCTACAATTGTCAAGGGGGACCTTGCTATAGATGTCTATTCCCTGTACCTCCACCAGCCGAATTTGTGACTAATTGCTCCGACGGGGGAGTTCTTGGAGCCAGTATGTAGTTGATTTGCTAATGATATGACACATGACACATGACTAATGATGTTTGCTTACCAGTATGAAAAGATAAAAATATAATGTAGCCGACTAGTAAGATGATAATTTTTTGTTTGTTTCCAGTTCCAGGAACGATTGGGACTTTACAGGCATTAGAAGCTATCAAATTAATTAGTGGTATAGGACCATCCTATGTAGGAAAAATGCTCATATTTGATGGAATGCAGGGGACTTTCACTGATGTGAAAATCCGACCCAGACAATCTAATTGTGCTATCTGTGGAGATGCTCCTACTATAACTTCTCTCATGGACGACTACCCTACATTTTGTGGATCGGGTTTTGATGATAAGGTGAGCATTGTTAGATATTAATGAAAAAACTGCTGCCAATTATCATTCCTTTGTTACAAGCTATAACGTGGCTTTCCTTTTTTATTCCAGGATCGGCGTATCCATCTTTTGAAACCATACGATAGAGTTTCCCCTAGTGAATTCCAAGAGATTGCAAACTGTAAGACTGTCCCTCATGTCCTCATTGACGTTCGAGAACCCCAGGAACTGGAAATTTGTGCTATTCCTGATGTATCCATGAATGTTCCGTATAGTCAAATGTACTCCGATAAGACGATGGAAACTCTTAAAAGGTTTTTAAAGGAAAGGGCCAAACTAGCAAAGGCCGTTCAAAATGTTGAGAACCTTCACGGTGAGTGATTGACAAACAGATTGTTTTCCAATTTAAATGATTGTACATCATGGTTTATTTGCTAGCTAAACGCAACTGTTAGTCGTATATGCCTTAATTCATGGTAAATATAATATCATATAATATGTTATACCTATAATTCGTTTGCTTCTCTTCATTTGCAGTTTATGTTGTCTGTCGACGTGGAAATGACTCACAAAGGGCTGTGCGATTGCTCCAAGAAAAATTTGCTGATCTCAGTCTGATTATCAAGGATATTGAAGACGGACTACATGGATGGAGTCGGGACGTAGATAAAAGTTTTCCTGTGTATTAGTATCTGCATTTTACTTCAAAATGTCGACATAGCATTTTTTTTAACTGTTCATTATTTATTCCTTTTTTTATCTTTATAATGTATTCTGTATTCTATATACTGAACATTATTCTTTGTGTTTTTCATGTATGTTTTTCTCTTTTTTCGATTATTTTTTGTATGGGCAGTTAGCAGTGTACAAGCTTATGTACAACTGGTATTTGGTATTTCTTGCTTATGACTGTTTGTTTACTAGTTATACAAAGTTTTTCCTTTTGCTCTTTATACCAGAGGTGAATGATTTTTTACACACTTTTTCATACTGATTTTTTCAAAGACTTTTTAAAGTATCATGACATTGAAGCAAGGTATGTGGAAAATAGGAGCCGAGAAGAAGCACTAGCCATTTATACCTATACACATACATGGTACATTTTGACTGTAAGAACTGTTCTAGGTACAATATATCTATTCTGGCTCTTTACATTTATAATGTATACCTATGTAAGCAAGGCCATTTAAAATGGGAAATTAATATTACTAAATTCTAAATGCTCGATCATAAATTGTGTTATAAAGACCGGATGTATCCAAAGTATATCGTATATATATCATATTACAAATTCGCTTATGTATAATATGCGCAGCAATCTCAATTGTAATGCACATTTTTGAGAGATAAATCAATAAGACGCTTTTAACGAATAGAAAGATGGGAATCATTATAAAGGGACGAAAATAAAGCAATCAATTATGTCAAATATAGTATCGATCAATGTATTAAAAATATTTTCCTTCTTTATTATGTTACTACCATTCCTCCTACATTCACTTTTCATAAAAGTTCGCGAATATAGGTAATAAATACAATACAATATGTGTGCACCTACACTCACTTCTATTCATAATCTTGCTCTTCATATAACAGATAATAACAGTCGTTATATAAGTACTTTTGCTGTATATTTTAGTACTTTACGTGCATATAAGTAAGAGCCAGCTCAAATTTCTATTTCAAAAAATATACTCTCTTTTTGTAATTGATATTAGCCTAGCACTTGTTTTATAGCATAGTTTCTTAAACTAATAACTAGGAAGGTAACCTTTCAAAAATAATTGTTGTGTACTATCATTGCACATTGCACATCTTATTGCAAATTGCAAATACGCCCAAGTTTTCCTTGCATACATGGTAGTTACATAATTTGCCTGTTTTGTGTATATACTTGTGACGCTGCTTATATTGCTGATGGTTCAAATGGTAACAGATAGACTAGCACTAGATAAACTAGTTTACGACGAATCGGTTGAAGCAGAATAATGGATATCTGGGAGATTTCTCAATTTCTCGGCTGCTTGTTCGGCAGTTAAATCACGCTGAGCATTCGCCAACAGTTCATATCTGAAAATTTTGATGAATAAACGTGACAAAAGAAAAAGTATTTACCAAAAATATACAAGGTGCAATAATGTTTAGGTTTTGTATTGATCACTAGAAACTTATGCAGTTTTAGATGTATTTGGAAAAAATGTTTCCAAGCAACTTACCCCACCATAAATTTCCGGATTGTGGCTGAACGAAGCAACGGAGGATAATAAATTCCATGAAAAGTCCAATAGCTTGTGTCTTGGGTTAAATATTCTCCCGTTGGTGCACCTATTCATTCATTTTCAGTTGCAGAAACAAGTCATTAATATGGCTTCGGAACAGTATAATAAAACAGGTGTTAATGAAGCGAAAAGGCAGAGCACGAAAGAGGTTTTTATAGGGATAGACGAAGCATGTAAAAAAGTAAGTTTTAACTACGTAATAAATCATGGTCATACCATGCCATCCCATAGAATAGGGGAAAGAAACGTGGAACAAATTGTCATATTTTGATGTGAGTCGCTTGATAATATCGGCAAGTGCTAAAATTTCCTCCTCATTTAAGTCGGTAAAACGCTGAACACGTCTCTTTGGCAAAATCATGGTTTCATAAGGCCAAAAAGCCCAATATGGCACAACTACAATAAAGCCCGAATTCTCCAGAACTAACCTCTCCTACGTGTGTAAAGAAAATAGAGTGAGAGAGAAAAAAAAAGTGATACAAAGTAAAGGTAAGTCTGTCAATAGCTCAAGAATGACTCTACAAGTGAGTATGTGTACACCAGCATCCGTCACCGCGTTCATAGATAGCAAAATTAAATATTATTTATATACCTTGCGTTCTAGTTCTCTTTGCATATAATGATACAGTAGTGGCTCTCCATGTTTTTGAAAGTATTCCTTTTGATGGATATCCTTCACCCTTGGCTCATTCGGGATAAAATCAGATGCCCAGATTTGACAGTGGGGGTGAGGATTAGAACAACCCATGATAGTGCCCTTGTTTTCAAATCTTTTGTATAACAAGAAAACACAAAATCAAAATCGATTTCTCTTTTTGACACACATGCAACCAAAAAGGGAAAAACCAAACAATAATTCAATAACAGCAGGTCGTACATTTGAACCCAGTTGTATTTTTGTCCCAACTCCTTCGTCTCTTCGACCCATCTAGAAAATTGTATAAAATATTAAGCGATTGATCTAATAGATTATGTTATAGATGCAATACATTTTTAATAGTTTATTCATACCGGTTTATAACCACTTGGATTTCCGCAATTGTCATAACTGGCAACGTGACATTGGATTTTGGATGAAAGCACAAAACTTTGCAAGTGCCTTTAGAAGGTTTCAATTGGAAAAGTGGATCATCATTCTTTTCCACAGATGGAACTTCCTCTAATAAGGCTGGAAAGTCATTGGTGAAAGTAAAAGTTGATTCATACTCTGGATTTTTCTAGGTTTAACAAAAAATATGTTCTATTAGAAATGTATTACATATATAATGTGGTTTCGTGATCAGATCCAGTTTTATAAAAAATAAAAATTATGTTCTTGTTTATAAATGTATGTTTTAAAAGAAAACCAGTGTGTGAAAGAATCAACAATGACGAGGGAAAGCTTTCACTATTTTGCTTTCACCACAAACAAGGATTATGATGTATGTACGACATTTAACTAGTGCGATTCTGTCACCTGTGATGTAATGTAACTAGTGTATGCAATAAACTAGTTATAAAGACTGAGCAAACATACTTGTCCATTAGGTCTAGTCACTCCTATTCGCATCAAAATATATAGATAAAACAATGTTATTCAAATACATGGTTTAAAATTGACAACGCACGTTGAGAGAAAGGGAAAGTTTTGCAAACAAAACAATTCCATTGTTGTAATTCTCCTGAGCATGTACCTGGGCATAAAGGGTTTGTCGGATCGAATTCTGGCACTTCGCTTACAGCTTGCTTTTCAACTTGACCAGACCATGGTCTCTTGCAGCGATGAGGCGAAACCAAAATCCAAATGCCTTGCAGCGGATTATAACGTGTATGAGGATGCTCTGACAAAGTGCAATATGGTAAAAGAAGATTAATGAATATTTAACGAAATGTAAGTTAAAGCGTTAGATAAGTAACTGATTAAAACCGGAAACCGGCGCAAGTACGTAACTACGATATAAAAAAAATCAAACTAAGATTTTTAGAAAAACCTGTAGGGTCGAACTTGTCCATTTTAAGTTTAACACAGTAAATAAATTATTATGTTGATAGATAAGAAGATGAAGGAAGACTAGTTAAAACACATATACTCTGTAACTTTTTAGACAGAGATAGAGAGATTATGAAGAGATTATATGGTTGAAGGACGACTAGAATAAAAAGTCCTAAATATAGATCATTCATAAACTTGTATGAAAAATGCAAAATATAGCGAGAAAAGTTGTTGCGTGCACAGTACGATAAGGGAAACTAAAACAAGAGAAGTCTTTATTTTTTTATTTTGGCACACATAAAGCTGGGGAAAAAATTATTGAATCTTTATTGCAAAGTTGGAAAGTAAAATATAAAATATTATAGCAATTCGCAATTTGTGACAATTAGCATTAAATTTTTGCACGATCCAATTTTTAACCGATTCCAATCAACTTTGTGTTTTCTTTTAATTTTATTGTAAACCAAATCCTAGCGTGATAAGTTGTACATACATAAGGTAAGTAAGGCTTACATCAAAATTACAAGTTGTTGATACAAGTTCTAGAAACTCGCTAAATGCGTAATTTGGCATTTGGCACAGCGAAAAGCCTTGCCACGTTTCATCTGTATTATTTTGGTTAAAACAACAAATCCATTAAAATCGGTGTAATTAATTGGCGATTTCGTTTTCATTTTTGCTTTTTAGGGTCAAATTATGGCAAACGACGACGAGTGGGAAAATTTTAGGGGCTCCCATGAACCCGCTGAACATTGGGAACTGCGTAAAGAATTCTTAGCTAGGAATAAAGACAGATTCCTTGATGACAAGGTCCGGCTATTATGTTTGTCCCAAGCATTTGCAAACATGGTACGTAAAACTATTTATATATTGCTGATTCTTACTTACTAAAAGTACAATAATTGTATCTATTCACATTGATAATTAATTTGTGCTTATTGCTTATGTTTGTATTTTTTGTATGAATTTCTAATTGCAGGAGTTTTTGGGCTGTAAATATCCGACTGAAACAATGGAACTTGTAGCTGAATTATCTAGAGGAATTGTTGAGGATTATCGGGAAAAGAAATCCGGTCGATTACAAAGAACGTTCGTTAAGGCCTCAGATGCTGCAGAAAAGAAAACCAAAGGCATTTAAAAAACATTTAATAAGTACAAAAATCAAATAATATTATAATATGCTTTTAACTAATCATAAACATTATCTTCCGGCAAAGGTCGTGACGAAATTTCTTACACTAGTTTTTACTCTTAAAATATGATATTATAATCCTGATTCCATCATGTACGCAATGTATAATGTTAGTATTATGTAAAAAACTGCATTTTTTCCTCTTTGATAGTAACAGTAAAACGTACTCACATTTACATAGATATAATTTTAAACTTTTACTATAAACTCACAACAACAAAGAGAGTCCAGAATCTATTTCTTATTTAATCTTCCTAACTTTCATGCGTCAATATTTGAAGTATGAAGTAGGTATGAACCTTATTCTAGGCCTGTTTTTTTCGCGTAGACCCACATGTCCTAATTATCATTATAATTTCTATTATATCAAATACATTTTTATGGGGCTACCTTTGATAAAGACTAAAGAATGGGTGGTTTATCTTGGTTACTCATTATTTTTTAACAGTATAATTTAAGGTGTAAGTAATTATGTATTAACTTTTCCTACTATTCAACGATATTTTGTGTTTACAAATTTTCCGATCTGTTGGTATTAAATAAGGGTACGATTTTAGACTAAAAAGTGAAATCAAATTACACTCAAAGAAACCGGAAGCACAGAATTTATAGATTAGATCATGGTGGCTAAACTTCATGTGTATTTCATGGGTAATACACATGAAGTTTAGCCACCATGGATTAGATACTATTCTATGTATAAAATGTATGTACAGATATATTTAGTATATATTTAG
>JAQIVE010004048.1:0-15310 GCA_034698285.1 Sminthurinus bimaculatus | reverse complement strand
TACAAACCAATGTATCATAAAAACAAATGTTTGTGAAGACGCACAGTACAACGAAATAAGGAAATGAGATTACTGTTTTTGAAATGACGTGGATTTAAAAAGATCGTTTTGATAATTTATTTGCGAATGGTGAAGTCGTTAAAAGTATGTTTTTCCACTGGTTGTTCATTTCGAAATTCAACCTTTTCAACTCGTGATTTTGGGCTTCCTTCCGACTGTAACCACTTTTTCATTTCCACTATTTTGTCCTTATTTCCTTCAAGTTGTCCAACGACAGTCCCCCGGGATGTATTTTGAACCCATCCACGTAATCCCAGGTTAGAGCCTTTAGCTTTTGTGTACTACATATTCATACAAAATAACACGTGTAGAAACAAATGAATAAACAAAGGTTATTATTATTTGTATGATTGGATTGAACAATAACAGCGAAGCTAAACTGTAATAGTTAACTGATTTTTCCGTCACTGAATTGTTATACTTCTGACACGTGACAAATATGTGTGTAGTTTATAGAGGTAATGTTAGTAGACGCACCTTACGGAAGAAAACACCTGAACAAGAAAAAGAGGAAAGGCAATTATCATTTTTTAATCCGAAATGAGATATAAAACAAATAATACACATTGTCAGTACATACTACATAGTCATTTCACAGTACAAAACACAAATAGATCGTAAAATGGATTATGCATGTGAGTAATTACCTTGGACTTTTCCGTACACTTCATAGTCGACTAGTGTCAGATTGTTGGAGCCCACATGTGAGGATGCGGCATTGGATGCGGGTGACGAGACATTCATTGTGGCTGCCAACAACGATGGATGATGATGATACACATTCAGCTTGCGGACTTTCACCAAAAAATTCACGACTGTCACTGCTGTAATTAGCATCAGCAAAAGGCAAAAACACTTTAACAACTTTTTGAGGCCTCGGGTTCCGAACTGTTGAGGTATGTTGAGAGTTGAGAGAAACAACTCTCGTTGTTTCTTTGTAGGCACGTTTTATTTGTTTTGGATTTTGGCTTGGCTTTGAAAATAATGTAAGATTTAAGGTGTTATTTCGATTTCACCGTAGCAACAAAAAACTTCTGAATAACACATAACACATAACACACAAATGTTCACATTTTTACAAAAATGATGACACTTTCTCTATAGTGGCAAGTGGCAAGTGGCAAATGTGAAATTAGTTGTACCGAGATCATAGATAGAGTTGTCAATTAATTAAGTAAACATTTAAGTATTAAACAAATTATCTGGTAAATAAATTGTGCTTGTGTGAATTGTAAATTCCAGTTTCCAGTTCTTGTCATTTATATGAATTTCGCATAATTGAAGAGTTCCTTGATGTAAAAGACCGAATTTTCTCCCATGTAAACAACTGTATAAAAGTAAGTTTTCCTTGATAACATTTTGAATCCGGCGAGAGAGATAGAATGTTTTTATTTTTCTCGTCTCTCACTGCTGTCATTTTTAATCATTTAATATTTAACTCAACTAATTGTAAGAACTTCACTAGAGATTGAATGCTTAGTTCGAGAGCTTGCAAATAATTTAAGTGGATCTAGTTTTTATATTATAATATAGTTGTTGCTGTTCGAAAATTTCAAAGTTGTCAAACATATTCTCGCATCGGAATATATAGACATTTCTAGATTTCTAGTGTAAACACGGATACTGAGAAGTGTGAGTCATGTCATAAATCATAATTCCATGTATAATAATATTGGAGTACATTTCATTACATTAAACATTAAATGTAACATACTTATCACGTATACTCAAGTACTTATCGTATGTGTGAATAGAGATAGTTTGCTGCGTCTGTGTCAGCATCTATAGATTGAGTATTGACAATCCAGTTTCCAATTTATCGTATTTTGTATGTTATATTTTACCTTTTCTTATTTTTGACTTTACAGACCTTAATTAAACATGGGGAAGCCAAAAAATGCAATGACAGCTCAACCACCATTACGTAAACGTTTTCAACGTCTTCCCAAACTGGTCAAGCCACTTGTATATGACATAACAATTGAACCTAGTTTTACCCAAGAAACTTTTTCTGGTCACGAAGAAATCAAAGTCGAGGTATGCATTTATTTATCTACTTTATAATATATTATACGCTTTGCATTTTGATACACATGTTTTTTATTTTACATCATAATGTTTGTATATGTAAACTTCTATAGGTATTTTTTGAGACGATGGAAGTTGTTCTAAATGCCGTAAAGATGAGTGTGGACAATATCAGTTATGTTGATGATGTCACCAAGACAAAGCTTGAAGGGACAGCCTCCATCAACCGGGACGCAGAAAGAGTCACATTGTCGTTTCCAAGTCCACTCAATGTAGGAACTGGCCTACTTATTTTTGATTTCAAAGGCCAAATTAACTCCGGTAGTATGAAAGGACTCTTTATTTCCAAGCAGAATGATAGTAATAGTGAAAGTGACGAACGGAAAAATTATGTCACATTTTTTGCGCCAACCTATGCAAGGTAAAGTTACATAACTATAGTTTTACCTACGTACTACGTACACCGAAATATAATTCAGGTCTGTGTATGCCAAATGATGTTTATTCTTTTGATTATTTCTGTTTTTAAGGAACTGCTTTCCTTGTTGGGATGAACCAGCTATAAAAGCACAATTTATTATCAGTCTCATTTGTCCGAAAAATCGAACAGCGATCTCCAATATGCCGATACAGCAAGAAACAGAAGTAGAGAATGATGTAGATGCTTCTCCGTCCTCCCTCCGAGTTTTGAGGAAGTATGAACCATCACCCATCATGTCAACCTATCTCGCTGCCTTTGTCATTGGAGACTTTGACTATATAGAGTCAGGTTCAGAGACTGGAGTCGTTTGTCGAGTGTACAGTCCCCCGGGTAAAAAGGAACAAGGCCGTTTTGCTGTAGATTTGGCTTGTAAAATTCTGTCCTTCTACACAGAGTATTTTGGGATTGCCTACCCTTTGCCAAAATTGGATTTAGTAGCTTCTGTTGAATTTCCGTGTGGGGCCATGGAAAATTGGGGAGTTATTATCTTTCGTGAAAGTCATCTGTTGGTGGATGAAGAGCTGTCATCTGCTTCCTGTAAAGAAAAAGTTGCTTTGATTGTTGCGCATGAGGTGAACTTGTGATGAAATTACATGTACATGTTGATTTACATTTTGATTCAGTTATCGTTCCCCTGTGATGAAATGTCATGTTTTAAGCATACGGCAATTTATTCGTTTTTTTTTATTCCAGATTGCCCACCAATGGTTCGGTAATCTTGTTACCCCAAGTTGGTGGCAAGACATTTGGCTAAATGAAGGATTCGCAATGTTTATCGAATATCTCTGTGTTGATCACTTTTTTCCTCAGTGGAATATATTCAACCAATTTACAACAAATGTGTACACCCCTGCCTTGAGACTTGACGCACTAAAAAGTAGTCATCCCATAGAGGTCAAAGTTGAAGATCCAAGTGAAATCGATGAAGTGTTTGATGATATCAGTTACCATAAAGGAGCTTCAATAATTCGGATGTTGTACCATTACCTGGGCCCTGAGGCATTCCGAGAAGGACTGAAAGATTACCTAAAAGTATTTGAGTATCAAAATGCAGAGACGGCAGATCTCTGGGCTGCATTTGAAACAAGCTCTAGGAAACCCGTGAGAGAAGTTATGAGTCAATGGACGAAACAGAAAGGCTTCCCTCTGGTTACATGCACTAGTAGTGATTATGATGAAGTCAACTCGTCACGCATTTTGACCTTATCAACAAAAAAATTTTGGTCCGACTTTTCTTTGAATGAGAAAGGTTCGTTTACCCACTTCCAATGGAGAATACCCATCACGGTAGTTATTGGCAGTAGGCCGAATGTTGTTGCTGTCGAAGAACTAATTGATGAATATGAAACTCGAATTCAGCAAGTCGTTGTACCAAATGTCAAGAGAAACGAATGGGTGAAGTTGAATGCCGGAATTTGTGGTTTTTATCGTGTTTTCTACGACTCGGCAACTCTTGCAGAATTTCTTCCATCTATAAGAGACCAAACAATGCTTCCCCTGGATCGTCTTGGCATTATAGATGACCTCTTTGCAAATACATTGGCTTGCTTATCCCCAACTCTGGATCTTCTTCGAGTCCTCGAGGCCTTTGAAAATGAAAGTAATTACAGTGTGTGGTGTGCCATTACTGATGTTCTTGATAAACTTTTAACACTTATGGACTACACTGATTTTTTTGAGCCATTTCAAAAATTTGGCCAAAGACTCCTGTCAAATATCTTTGACAAAATTGGATGGGATCCAGTCGATGGCGAAGAATATCAAAATAAACTATTGCGGCCGTGTATTCTGAATGAAATGATTGCATTTGGACATCAAGGAGTCAAACAGGAGGCACGGCGGCGGTTCGACTTGTATGTGAGTGGAAAGCAGGACATTCCTGCTGATTTGCGTCAAGTTGTATATGAAGGTGCTTTATCTAGTGACAATGAAGGATTTCAAGAAGCATTTGACGCTGCTATATCGGTTTGTGTTTTTAAATTCTGAATAATATACCTATATATATTTACTATTTACTTACAGAGTTGAGTCAAATGACGAAAATGCAGGAGAAAAAAAATTCTACTTAACTATATTATCATCATAAACTCTAAATATTTCCTTTGTCTTTATCGAACAGCTTTACAGCAAGGCAGATTTGCTGGAAGAAAAACTGAGACTATTAAGATCATTCAGTTTGATAAGGAAAGCCGAATTACTAGAGCAAGTCCTTGATTTTTCCTTATCCGACAAAGTGAAAGCCCAAGATAGTGTCACAATCATGTATGCAATTTCCAATACAAAGGAAGGAAGGGAATGTGCGTGGAACTTTTTTCAGAAAAATTGGCAAATTTATCAAGCAAGATTCGAGGTACCTATATCGATATCTATTAGTATTACAATTACAGATATATTACAAAATAACTTTCTCTTTTAATGTACGAATCTACATTCCACTAAATAATGATGTTTATTACATTCACTCTTTCAGGGCGGATTTATCGTCTCTCGTTTGGTGAAATCCTTTGAAAATTTTATAACCGACGACAAAGCCATAGAAATTGACAACTTTTTCCGAATCCATGCCTTCCGTGGAACAAATAGAGTGGTTACTCAAATCAGTGAAAGTATTCACATAAATCAAACGTGGCTTGAAAAAAATAAAACATCGCTTGTTAACTATTTCAGGTGATAAAAGCCAAAAGTATTAAGTGATTTGTTCTCAATATATATTATACATATATGCTGATTTGAATTTCCGATAGAAAGTTCAATAATATAATATTATGAGTCGGCCTCAAGTCACAACCATGAATGCTGTATGTGCATCTATTCTATCTGTCAGTTGATTAAAACTTAACAGGTGTAAGGTGTACATAACATAATATGCAATATCTACAAACAAATGTCGTGAATCGTAAACTATAAAACAATAAATTTATATATTCTCTATAACATGTGTCATTTGAATAAATTTGAAATATTTAACATTTGAAATGAAAGATTCGCCTTTTTTATGATGCATGGAACTGTTTTTCAGTGACAAGTGACAAAGCTTTCTGGTATGTACATTATGCCGGAAATGCCAATAAGCATAATTAGAACAGAATTAGTATAGACAGGTTTGTAATGCATTTTCATTAGATCTTGGATTGCTTTTACTACTTTAATAGTATAATCTCTTAAAATAATAATTATTGTTGATTTTTACCAGTAATAACAACAAAGCGGCTTATCTTTTCCTTGATCAAACGAATGAAAAATTTTGTATTACTGACAATCTCTTTAATTACAGATATATATTTAATTCTCAGCATACACATGCAAGGTAAAAAGAGAAACTAATAATATGTAATCAAATAAACCTGTAATACTTAAAAGTGGTACTACCAGTAAGTACGTCTGACGACAACTTGTTTTGTTACTCGTGTATTTTGACGGGGACTAATATAATAAGACAAACGGTACATCATAGTTCACTTATACATACATGTGTCTAGAATCAGTACTTTTACAAACTGTGTAACATGCGTCAATAACAATGCTTTCAGTTTGATCAAGGAAAGATACTTGAACTATGTCATCTTACTTTTACACCAAAACTAATAAATAGTGTTCATTCAATTATTCAGAAGTATTTGCCTAGTTTTAAAAAATAATAATACCTCATTATTTAGTACTTTAATAATCCGAGTAGTTTCAATATTTTTAATATACATCATTATCTATAATAAATTCATAATAATAATAATAATAATATTTTTCACACACTTGCGCTTATTAACATATGGAACTTCATTCACAATCAGTACTCAACTTTCACACGCACAATATAAAATAAGTCTAATGTATCAATATTGTAGGGTTTAGCTTTTTAGAGCAATAGGATTTTAACCTTGTTATACATTATTTTTTATTCTTGATTTTTTGACTTTGAAGAAAAGTTTTTTCCAAGAGACTATAATATTAAATTTTAATAGATAATAATAATTAGGATAATATTACAATTTACCTATATATAATTGTGAAATTCTTAACATGATGAAATGTAAAATAATGGGGATAGACTAAAAACGATTATCATATGTTTTCAACAGAAATTCATGACCCTGCTCATATTTTTCATGATACTGGAATTTTTTTTTCTGTTTCAATATACTTAATAGTATGTCGCTGGCCTATGTGATATAGATTAATTACAAAATGTCATCAAAAGATATCTAACACTTGAGAATAGAGATAACATAATGAATTGTGTCAAATATAATGTATGATTCATTTATTGTATATTATTATATACATCATCCTAAACCAAAGCAATTTAATAAGGGGGAATAATATAATTTTGCACCAATGTTTTTCGATCGTACATAAAATATTAACTTATCATTACATATTTAGTGTACATACAGTACAGATAAAACAAATTTCTCTTTTGTTGATTCGATCCTACATGTTAATAATATGATTAAAAGGTACATAAAACATGGCATAAAAACTACAAAAAAGTAGGATTAATAAAGAAAAGCTATCCATGATACATAATATGACTATGTATTTAGTATTACATAAACAGAATAAAGACAAATATATTTCATAATATTATTATGCGAATTTCTTACAGCGTGCGTTAACATATTTTACTTCTTTTTACATACATTGATAAAACCTAAAATAAAATATTACAATAATATTTAATACAATACAAAAACAAAAATTGCTGTAAACGGCGAACCAAAAAATCTGCAAACACGCAGAAAATAAAGACAAATAATCCCAACGTAACAATAATCAACTCTTCACTTGCAACTATTTATAATATATCGTCTAAAAATATTTTAAATTTTTATGACGATTAGAATACATAAGAATGGAATCAACAAAGAGAAAGCAAAGGCCGAAATAATATTTTATCTACTTTTACAGTACAGAGATTTAGTCCTGATTACATAAAATCTCGCCATTTAATGTTTACTCAGAAAGTTTGCTATCATAATATTATGAACCTGATGTAAAAAACTGCACAACAATCGAATTTACATGATGTGTTTCAAATACCGAGAAAGTATTTACTTAGCGGCGTAAACATCATAGACACATCCTCTAAAGAAATGTACGTAGAAGTGTTTGTTTACTTGCGTATAACATCGATTTATATACGGTTTTTACACAGGTTGTCCAATAATAATGTTCAAAAAGCATGTGTAATTGCAAGTAGATACTTTTTGACATAAAAAAGGCATTCCTACATAGTAATCTTTTTCTTGAAAATGGACCTCTTGAACTAATCAAATTGTTAATGAATATGTACAAGATGATTTTTTTCTCTTTATACATACATGTAAATTTTCTTTTAACGTGTCGAAATCACAGATTTACGAGCGAGGTAATAATATTATATAGAACTTCATATTCTTCTCTTTTTTTTGCTTCTGGGTCTTCTTAATTTCTCGAGAATTATTGAATTAAAAGATCAGTTGCAGGTGTGGATTCACTAATGATGATGATGATGCAGTTTATGAACAAACTTAATACAGAAGATTGATTATTATGCCCTGGATTCAAATTAAATCGGTTGTTGTTAGAGTTCGTTAACTAATTGGTAGCAGACGGAGGATCGAAACTCGGACCCTATATAAAGGAAAAAATAAAATCAATCATCAATTACAAACACAAACACAAGTAGTGAACGACAAATTATGTCGAGATTCTACATTCTACATGAATCTATACCCATGCATTATAAATGTTTTATTTAGTATTTATTATAGACCGTTCTTCCTTCTCCATCTATGACACAACATATTTGCATAATATTAATAATCATTACATAAAACTCTTCAATATTCTCTTCTCTGGTATAATGCATTTGAAAGAATTGTTCTGCCTTCTTACTACGACACGTTTTCGTTTTTCATAAAATTGTTGAGTTGACGACAATTTTATTAGGCTATCAAAGCAATACTACATAATACCACATGATATGTATATTATGTTTTCAAAAAGAGCTACATCCTTTTCTAATATAGCTTAATACATTGCAATTGCATATTACAGTGTATTAGAGTAGCCTAGTTTTCCAACAATATAACACATACAAACACTTAAAAAATTAATAAAATAGTTAACAATGCATCAATATTACTATTTATTGCCTTGAAAATGGCTTTGTCTATTAGTCATTCAGAGGAATAACAAAACGAACCCTGATATTATGTGTATACGAAATTTCCAACGTAAAAACTATTCTTATTGCGTTATCAATGATTTTGTTCATGAACAGTTTAAGAACACAAAACACTAGTCCCAAAAAAATACGAAAGAATTAAAAACTACAAGATTCATTCATAGTCTATATTGCACTTACAGATCCATCTCTTTGTCTGTTGTTTTTAGAAGCAGGTACTGATGATTTTGGTCGCAAAAAGAAAAGCACCATGGCCATTAGAAACCAAAAACCAATAAAAAACATGGCAGTTGAACCTGTAGGATCGCTTGGCGCACCGTCAGCTATACATTATAAAGAAAAATAAATTTCATGTTATCATATTTTATTTCATAAATAAACATTGAAAATACAAAAATAACAAAGTGTTCCAGAGTGTTTTCTGATCATAGAATGAAAAATAAGGTTTAAAGTCAGGTTTTCAGAGTCAAATTCGAGTTTGCAGAGCCTCTCTATCAATTAACAATGTATTCCTACACATTATACATTATATCATCGTAATATTTTTTTAACACATAATATACTCTATATAGTTTTCATTCTTCAGCGCTGACAATACACATACCATGAAATAATAGCGATATTATTGTGTCCCTTTGCCCATGTGTAATGTACATACATAGTAATGTGCATGTATGTATTCATTATTCACTTATCGTTTGCATCCGCTCAACTTGGATTCAATAGCAATAAAAAAATTTTGCACACATATGCAACGTATTATGATGACGATTCAGTCAGTAGTGTGTAAACTTAACCACACATATAATTTATAATATCCATCCATAATCCATACCGTACTTTGCTCTCAAATGTAGCAGCAACAAACTTTTTTATCTATTTATAAAATAATACTGCATCATTATCTACTGTTCATACACACGTAAGTACCGACAGAGACCTTGTTTGTGGATGTACAAATACTTTGAATGGTTAACTTTTTGCAATACTTAATATTGAAAAATCAACAAGTGAAATGCAAAAAATAACATGGTAAAAATGATAAATGCATAAAGTTTAGTCGTCCTTTGAAATGTCAAAATGTCGTCATTGCCTGGATTCCATTAAAAAGCTGTATAGTAGCTTAAACTCTACAGTCTATGCTGAACTTTGAAATCGAATCTAAAAGTCTAAAATATCTATTTTATACATTCCATTTAAAATGGCCGATTCTGACTGGATTCCTGAATTTTAGTTACTATACTCACTGTTTTCTATCTTCCCAAAAGATAACATTAAAGAAGAAAATAAAACGAGAAGGGTTTTCAATCGTCTATCATAGATGAATAATGCCAATTTTTTCGACTTACATTCATTGTAGCATTCATTTTCAGTACAGTAATCTTGTGATTGACGAATCTGCAAAAAAGGAAAGGGGATACACATCAATTAATTATTTAATTAATCATACAGAATACATAATGTTACTCGTATTGTTTTTGTTTTGTCAATATTAATTAATTATTGATGACATTTGCTGCATTGTTATCATTAGTGTATATCGTTATTTACATTGTTCATTACATTGAAACTCAAGATCTTGTTTCTGCTATTAGAAATACCTGCTTAATAGATACATAAGTACCTCTGACGCTTAAATGCGATTACGATTTACGATTACTACTTACGATTAATTGTTACTAAAAAACAGTAAAAAATTACGAAATTATTACTAAAAAAAGACGGTTGCATAATATGACACATGACATACTAAATAAAAGTAATACACTATAATAGTGTGGTTCTCATCATATACATACTACATACATATAATACAACATTTGTAGTAGCACAGCCTTTCCCTTAAAATAGAAATCAACGAATTCCAACAAATATGTTCATACCCCCACATACATGCATTATACATTATAATTTCAACATTAGGTAACTATCTAGATACCTCCTACTATACTAATGTTCACAAATCTCACCTACTAAGACAGGTAACAAAGGTACTTTCTTGTAGTGGTGCAATTTTTTCTAATAGTGTATTAAATATATGTACTATAGACTATCAAAACTATGATGTACGCAAACCTACATTATTCTAACTGACAACTAATCAATTCAATGTATAATAAAACAAGCTGTCAATAAGTTTATACATGAACTACTTTTTCTTCAGACAAATCCCAATCGCAAATCGTAAAATAGATATATAATATATAATATACCTATACACTATACACACACAAATGGCTATCCAATAAGACTCAATTCCAACTAATACAAATACTAATTCTACATTATAATGAGACTGGTATTACTATTATCTTAATGAATACTATAATCATTTATGTATAATATGAGCCACGAACCCGATTGTTTTGTTTTTTGTTTATATATCGAAGATGAACAATAACAAAAAAGGTAAACACGCAAATATGTTAATAAGGTAGACACCTATGCTCAGCTAATGGCTAATTATTGTCGTTGATACATAACTATATTATTGATAACTGACAATAATTTATGATTATTCATTTTTTCTTTTATCTGAAATCTGAAATAAAGAACAAGACCTTGTTCATGTGCTATTCTAAAATCTAAATAAAGTTTTCAAGGTGAAATCTCACATAATAATATCTATTAGTATTATATCTGTACATGCTGGTTCAAAGTTCATCCTATAATTATATTATTTATAAACATGCGTTAAATATATTATTATACAAAAGGACATGACGGGCAACGGGCACCTATACCATAGTTTCTTGCTAATTACATTTCAGTAAATAAATAATAATTTCACTCATTGTCACACACTTTGTCGTACTATATTATATATTATATACATGTTTTTAAATTTTATAAAAATAAATAAAAGCATGGAAATACCATATTGATCAGTCTTCTAGTCGCTAATTCTTGATTCCAAATACATTCGCAGCCATCAAAATTTCCGGCTCCGTCTCCTCCGTCCATTTTAGCTGTGTTTAATTGACTTTGAAGGATGAATAAACTGTGTGTGTAAGTATAGTGAGAACAATATAAGGAAAGGACAGCGTTTATTAATTTACGTAGTTTGTACTACCGTAATACTACCAGATATCTATTATTTAATTTATTTTTCCACAACACATCATGGACAAAACCTTTTCATTAGTTAGTTTTCTTGGAAAAAAGAATAAAATGTTTATAATTTACTTACACAAAATGGAATGTTGATGTTGAAAGCAGCTGTGGGTGTAATACTAATATCCTTTTTTTACACAAGAATTAAATGTACGAGTTGGATATGTCTGAAAAAAGAAACTTTGTTTATCTTATTCGCACTCCTACTACAATATTATTATTCCTTCCTTGGGGACCAAAAAATCACGCTTATAATATAACGAATGAACAGAGTTGTATAATGTAATGTAACAGAGTTACTTACTTACTAACATTTAATGCTTTAATGCTATGTCATATGTAAGTAAACACGATGAGAGCTTATGGGTACTCGGTGCAATATAAGTATGAAGTATTACTACTTAAATGTATAGTTTAATCGCTCTTTGTAGTAAGTTTGTGTATTATTATATCGACGCCTAAGGACGTTCGCTATTCGTCCACGTTAGTACTAAACTTACAATGAATTATTATTGCCACTATTATTATTATTTATTTATTTTGGTGTTATTTTATGCTCAAAAGGAAAATGATGGTATAACAGACTTTAAGAGCAAACGCTGAATGCTCAATGTAAATAGAGCGAGAGAGAGAGAGAGAGAGATAGTAAAATGTAGTAGGAGTGTGTATAGTAACAGTAGGGAAGTAATGGTATAATGTCCATATATTATTATACATATAAGCGTACATACGTAAACCCCTAGAATTAAATAGGCACTTTAATACATACAAGTCAGGGTTGTGTCTTCGATACACGTAAAAATATGTGTAGGATTTTTTTAATTTGTTGTTGACTGGTACATGTTTTTGACTAAATAGCTTTGACTTGGACAGTTTTTACTATCAGACAAAAGGCAAAAGTATACTACAAACAACGATTCGGAATAGTCAAAAGTGGTGTAAAATAAGTAAATGAATAATCTTTGAAATTCATTAGAAACATTGGAAGAGTCTTTGACATAAAGTATCAGGGCAAAGATGAGGCAGCCGTAGAGCGGAAGCCCAGCAGTGTTGATTTTATGTGTGTAATTTCAATTGGTGGCTTGAAGTCATGTGACTTGGGAAAGAAAACACAGAGGAAACGTTTTAACTACAGTTAAAAAGTACTTTGTCTCCCCCCTGATAAAACATAAAAAAATGTGAAATACACTGAAAATACAAACATATAGGTAAGTAGCAGTAAGCAGTAAGTATCTCAGTACTCAGTACATGGATGCACTAACACAGATGGATGTCAGTCTCAACATGCATCATTAATCATTAGCCCATCCCCTCAACTAAAGTAAAGTATTTTTACAAACCGCCATTAAATTCTATAAAATGGCACCTTTTTGAAGCACGAACAGTTTTTATATTAGAGAACACAAATACAACATATAGTAGGGCCCCATCCATCCGATGACCAATGCACACAATACATTTAAAATCTAACATAATCTCTGTTTTTTACTTTTCAGTAGTTTGTGTCTATGAAGATTTTTCCGTAGTCAGTGATCAAAATTTTTTATTAAGTATGCAGTCATACTCATACTAGGATACTAAGGCAGTTGGCGATGAGAATGAAGTGGAAATGAAAATTATAGTTTATTAATGTATTGAATGCACTGTCGTCTCTAACTGTGGTGTGTGCTTCATTTTCAAATGTAAGATAAATATGTGTGCTAGAGATTAGAGAGCTTTAAAGTTTCGTCAAAGGTGATGAAAAAGCAGTGGTACGAATATGTGTATTTAATACGGATGCTAATAACCTGACGTGTATTCATACTTTTTAGACACGTTTGCACATTTTCTCTAATTGCAACAATAAAATTACCTAAATATGTATTTTGTATTTTGGTTTAAAAATTGTAGTATATTGACGTAAAAACCGGGGGAAAGATAGTGTTATCCTCGTATCCGTTCTGATGAGTTTGTTGAAATTGAATGATTGATTATAAGTATACCTTTACATTATGTACATAAGCATGTAATTTACATTACAGGCTTAATTATATTATAATATGATGGTACAAATGAAAAGTATGTGTAGTCAATAGTCTTGTTTTAAGTTTTAGTAAAGTTGCATGCAGATGACATGTATATACAGTGGAGTCTCGATATAAGCAACGCTTTCATCTGGTGTACAGCTATACATACAATACAAATTGTTGTTTTAAAACGACTTTGGCCCATGAAATTCTCCCATATTATAATCCCCAAAATTTTGAAGTTGTACGTTAAATATTGCAAAAGTGAAAGTGGACCCTTGAGAGTTGCTTATATCGAGACTCCACTGTATTATACCATTGCCTATGTTAAGTTATGATGTACGTTAACACAAACACGATTTAATAAAGCTCTAATAAAGCTATGTATCATATTGACAAATATAAATTTGCATCATGTAGAGCAAAAGAGATACGAGACTGATCATGAGACAAGGGAGTGATTTTGATGGATGAGACGGGGCAGCATTTTATTGATGAACATTGAACATGCATGGAATTCTATTGAATGTTGTAATATCACTATTAAGTATGGTAAGTAAATAATTACTAGAATTTTGATTCTGCCTTTTACACATGTATAGTTTTAGGAGACTACACACTGAAATAGACTACATACATTGCATTAATACGATATTATATCATCGTATTATACCGTACCCAAATAAAATAGTATCTCAATAATCAGAGTCCCAGCTACTATTTGAATGTTATAAGGTATAACATGAAATTATTTTACCCCTCCACAATAATTATTCGTATGACGTCATGAAGTATCTAAACGTTATGAAATATCGTTTTCATCTTTCATCCGTGCAATTTAGTCAGCAGGAGGGGAGAAAGTATATGGAAGGCACCATCATGCCATAACATTTAGAACAGAGTAACTTTTTTCAATACGCTATAATACTATATTATTATGGTACAGTCATACTTATTCGCAAGTACTTTCTCCAGTTGATTTTATACTGCACGTGTTTTCTTCCTGCTATCATTTTTCATCGATAATCTGTAAAATTACTATGGATTTGGGTTCTGGATATTATAATTTGCAGAAGATTTGAGGTTTATATCGAATTTTGAATTTTTTGAAACAAAAATGAACAAATTTTGTCTTTTTTACACCCAAATGACACAAAGACATTGTGAATGAAATGTCGGGAATGAAATTCAGGTAGACGTTTAATAATGAAATAGAAATAGAATAGGAAGATGTGACAGCTCTGGCCAACAAAATGTTTTTTAACGAAGTTGAGATTTTTTCATGCATAAGCACAACACGTTAAAATCTACATTTTCTGATATATTTGAGTTCTCTACGATCACTCTAGGTACTTTTTTAACTCGAAGAAGGTGAAAAAAGTCATATAAGATATATAGAATTTTCAATATTAAATTCATCACCACGGAAATTAGCAAGAAAGTTTTTGTCGGCCA
>JAQIVE010004047.1:0-15311 GCA_034698285.1 Sminthurinus bimaculatus | reverse complement strand
AGTTATTTGGAGTACCTGAATGAAGAGGTCCAACATAGATACTGTCACTGTATGCGGCAAAAGGACGAAATTCAGAAAAAAATATTTAGGTACGTCCAAAACCCGCCTTTCCTGTATTTTGATTTTTTTGACCTACCTTGAAATGGGAGAAATAATATTTTCAGAGTTTCGTCCTTTTGCGGTTTACATAATTTATGTGTGACCTCTTCATTCCGGTACTCCAAAAAATTCTACCTTCTCCGCTTCACTCCCAACCCACACATGCACGATTTCGGGGTGAAAGTCAGTGTAAATCCCTATTCTAACTTGGGTTACCGTGGGCGACCTCTAAACGTCATCCGATCCGGACGAAATTTTTTATGTGATTGCAGGCATCCAAAAGGGACGATATGATTGGGTGGCTGCTTCCCTTTTCACTAAGGTGTTCAAAATGAGCAGGTCTAGTGTACATATACATATGTGGAGTATGTGAGTATTTGTGCCGTGACCATTTCTTGTCGCATTCCTGTTCAGTTTGTCCGTACAATTGAGAGTTATTGCAATTGATGGCGAACGGAGACGAAGATGGAGATGGAGACGGGAAAAGAAAAGGGGAAACGCAGACACAGAGAGGAAGAAGCCAAGGGCTTTGCTTTTTTCTAAGCAGAATGGATATCTGGAGCATCGAAGAGAAGTAGTTTGAAGAAGAAGAAATGGTTACTTGGAGAAAGTATATATCAGTCCATAGGCGGATACATACATTGGCATATATATTTATATATATATAAGGAGACAAAACCTTGTTTTCTGGTTCAGTTAACATGGAGGGAAGCATCATGGACTGTCCCTTTTGTTGGTGTGGTGCTTGTTGGTTGTTGGGTTGCCGACAAACGGCAAATGGCAGGAAATGCCAGACCAGCGGCGGAGAAAAGAGAGAACATTAGACAAGGAGACAAGTAAACCAGATGTTCAACAACTGAGAAATGTGCGCTCTCTATCTCTCTATATCGTGTCTCTTGTTTCTGCTTTTTTCCTCCTTTGGTTATATCTCCAAGTAGAATATTGTGCGATAGAATGGCTGTAAAACTTGTCCTGCTCCTCCTTTTATGCCCCTTTCACTCTCTATTATGCCAATGTCAATACATATACACGCCATAGAGAGAGACAGAGAGAGAAATAAATAGAAGACGAGAAACGAAATCAATAGTTTAGGATGCATCTGAGTCAGTCAGAGTCGTATGTACATTGTACATACATAGAATCGTAAGAATGAATCTGTCTGCCCATCTTCATTTTTTTTAGATGTTTTTGTGCCGTGCCGTGAGTCGTCGAATAGTCGTGGAGTCGTCAGGACGAAAATTTGGATTCGAATTTGGAAATGGATCTCTTTATTCCCGAGAACATTTCTTACTTTTCAGTCACACTTTTCCGTTCCCTTGTTTACATTCTCGGGTTTTGTGCTCCTTAATTGTATCATTATGGCCGCTTCTTTGTTTTTTGCTGAATACATAAACAGTAAATAGGTATTGCAGAGATACGGATTTTGATGCTCAACAAATTGAAACGAAATGGGGAATAAGATGACAATGCTTGTGTTCTTTGGATGTTCCTTATTAAATTAACCATAGAGTCTGGGCTCTACAAAAATGTACGACTGCCACATTTAGAAGCCCAATGACTGGACCTTTGGACTGGAAAAAATATACGAGTCGGTTAAGCAAAGTGAAATTGGCCGTGTGATGTTCATTCATTCATAAGGGGAGCAGTTGTAAAACAAGGGAAGATGTAAAAAAAATAGTGTGTAAAAAATTTCTATGTATAATATGCGTATATGCGTGAAGTTATATTGTAGATTTATTATATATAAATGTGTGTGAGTGTGTGTGTGTGCGTGTGTACGTGTATGTGGCAGCACCTCCACCAGTTGCATTTCTCTCCCGAGTCGATGTGGATGACGGGGTTTTGAAAAATATTCCATGTTATTGTATCTATCACATGCTTGTTGCACCATCTGATCCAGTCTCCATTCCGTCCATGAGGCGGAATTCGGAGGCGGGCAAAGGAACATCCCATTCATTCTCTCTCCCTCTCTCTCTCTCTCGCTCTGCTCCCTATAAAATATGCTTGTAGGAAATTAAATATCCTTCTCCCTGTAGACTCCCGGATCTATCATATCATATCATATCATATTACGCTATCTTCACAGCAGGAGAATTTTGCTCCAACCGAGCACTGGATATGTTACCATACCTCAAGTATGTATATTATGTAGTTATACCACAGGGTATTGTACAATACGATACGATACAGGAATGAACTCTCTCTCTCTCTCTCCGCTCTGTTCCTCAAACCATGTGCCAAAGGAACAAAGGGGAGAGAAAGTGTAACAGTGAGAGTAACAAAAACAGCAACAGCCACACAAATATTTTCTACCATTCGAGGTTCTCCCGTAAAATATGTCCCTCCACACACTTTATTTATGTGTCACACTCACACTAATCGCCAAACACTGAACATTGAACGCATTGCCATTTCCATACAAACACAAATCCTTCCTCATTTTCTATGCTTTTCCTTTCAATCTTACTTCCCTTTTCACTTGTCTGCAAAACTGAATAATGTGCAAGCCAAAATTTCTGCGAATTTAATGCCATTAAAATTAAGCCAAGAGCCATGTTTTTCGATGTATATACTGCCGTGTATTTTTATAGCACATTGTTGCTGAAAATAAATCAATCAATCAAGAGACGGCTATATTATGGTATGTTTGTAAATTCCAACAAGTAGATACTTATTGTTAGTAAATATGCAGCCTTTCAATTGAACAACTCAATTGGCATTAGATTTCCGGGTTTTGGTGTAGCTTCAGTTGACACACAATTTGTAATGTCAAGGTGCATAATAGGATCGAACTTTTTGTACAGGGTAAAAGGAAAAGCTTTTAAGAAAAGTGCACAATCCAAATTTATACACAATACAATTTGCAATTTGATCAAGTCTTTATTCTCACTCTATCCTTTTTGTTGTGTGTAAAAGTTTTGAGGAATTTTTTTGAATAAATTATGCACATGTGGTCTCTGGCGTATTTAATCCAACACGATGAAAAAGAGAACTGTGCTAAAAATTTATTCAATAAAATACAAATACAATTTACAATAAATAAGAGGAAACAGTTTAAAGTGCTCTTGAGCGTTGAAAAATGTGGATTAAGTTTCAAATATGTAAATAGACTCTTTTAAACATTGATACTGATACTTGTATTTATGTACTTCAATATTCAAAACTCAAGGGGCTGAAAAATAAAGAATATTTACGGTATTTTCAAAATATTCTTTGTATCCATTTATAAGTGCATGTTTAAAGTAAACTACATAGTTACTGTGTCGAAAATCAATTTTAGAACATTAACGTAGCTCAAGAATATTTTCCTAGACTTTCCTAGGTTTGGGTTCAAAAGTCGAAAAGTAAAAGTTGCTTTCCCCCGACTGTAAAAAATGGGGAAAGAATGGAAAAAATACAATGTTTTAGCATAATTGAAATTTATTCTGATTCAAGTCAAGGGGACTCCTTTATTATTTCAGTTTATGAGGGAGGAGGATAGAAATAAAAAGGATTATTTCTATTATTACTATTACTCTCATCGCTTTCCTTCATTTGCAGAAGTGTATGTATGTATGTATGTATGTGTGTGTATATATGTAGTAGAATGGAGTAGCTTTCGTGTCCCACTGTATTTTATTTTATATTTCCTTTTCCCCCCTCATCCTCATCATCATCATCATAATAATAGAGAAAAAACCTGGGAAAAACACAAAGGCAAAAGTCAAGGCCCGAGCTTTGCTTTGTCTCTCTGCTTTCACTTTCGCCGTTGGTTTTGTTTTTGTTTTTATTTTTTTTTTATATATTGTCCTGATGTGAATCCATCCTGGAGGCGAGAGGGAAATAAAGCGAGGGAAAGAAGAAGAGGAGTGCAATAATAATTATTATGGTTCATATTTTCCCCATTTGAGGGTGACGTCTATGTGAGTACTTAACTAAATGTACGTTTGTGTATGTGTATGTGTGTGCGTGAGTCAGTTTTGTGTGTCGTAAACTTTGTTCCCCTTTACCCCCGATTACTAAATCTCCACTCACTCCTTTTCCGCGTCTGCTTTCACTTTGACTTTCTCTCGTCCCTCCTTTTTCTCTCCTCGATTACATCATTCAACTCAACTTGACTTTTACGACAAAAATGTGTATAGTGTATATGTACACTATACACAGTCAGTCTGAGTCTGAAGACAAGCTGAGTGAAAGAGACTTGCATTGTACTTAACTATTTTTCCGTGAACTATCCATCAGCATGATTTCATGAAGAGCCGTCCCCGTCGCCTCCCAAAGACACTCAAACTTTCAATTACTTTCACCAAACGATAATCGCATAAAGTCACATACGACGGCTTATCTCTGTCTCAATCTTTCTCTCATCTTTGCTTTTTTAACGGGGATTAGTTTATGTTTTTTACTTTCTCCTGTACAAACAACCTCCATTTGTAATTGTATCGTCACGACCAAACATATAGCAAAACTGATTTCTTTTAGGTATAGCCGAGGATTTCTCACGCCAGTAAATAAGAGTAAAAAATTGGGAATAGTTTTTACGCGAAGGGGGTTTTCTGTTAGGACAAAAAATAGTGATGAAATTGAATCCTGTTGATTAAATATGCAAATTGTTGTATGTAAAAATGTGTGTTGGATAGAAAAGTGAGCTCATTTAACTTAATCCATCGAAATTTGGATGAAAAGTTGGAAATTTTAATATCACCATATCGGATACATACATGCTTACAATATGAATAATGTGAAGACAAGTTGGGAGAAATGTGGATGGAAAATTAGGGAGGAAAAAATTAGCTAAAAGTTTCCAAACTACTTTTCATACGGAGAATACGCCTATCTTTAACACGCACAAGCTATTAAGTTTATTTTACAGAGAGAGAGAGAGAGAGAGAGAGAGAGAGAAAGTAATAGAGAGATAACTCTCACCTTTCTTTCCCGTGTAGTTGTACGTACTACGGACGTGTGTATGTGTATTTAGTAAGGGAGAAATTTTATCACGTCCGTGTTTTATGAAGATGTGAATTTCTCAAGAAAAACGAAGGTAGTTTCCGGTGAAAGTTTTATTCATAACTTTCTTTGCTTTCTCTCTGGAATTCTTTCTCACCTTTCTCCCAACTCTCCGGTGGAAGAATGAGTGTCACACTCGCATTCATTGACTAAATATATTTTTTATTTGCACACACCAATATATATAATATTATACATACGTATAAGTATCTAACATATCAGTGGCAGTGGTCATGTGTAAGTAAAACTTTAAATGTAGCTCAAGTGTGAGTGTTAGTTTAAGTGTGAATGTGTAAGTGAAACGAGCCGAGTGTTTTCGATAAGGCGACAAACTTTGTCAAAGTTCAGCTCCCTCAATTCTCCCATCATAATTTGCTCGCCTTTACGACTCTCTCTTGTATGTATGTATGTATGTATGTATGTATGTATGTATGTATGTATGTATAAAGGAGCATAAAGACATAACGATAAGTTTGACTACTTTGTCGATGCACATACACATAAACTTGTAAACTTTCTCCGGGGAAAGTCGGAATCTATCACCAATCACCACCGACCAATTTAATCCAATCCAAGCCAGTCCATGGTAAATAAAATCTAAATTCGTACCTTGCCCCGGGTTTCATAGATATGTGTATTAGGTAAAGTGTGTTTGATTTTTTTGAAGATGTAATCTTGACTCCTTCCAATTAATATGGTTAAAAAACTTCTCTCTATTTAATTTTCTAATGTAATTTTATGTAATCACGAGAAGGCGAGAAAAATTCCCGAAAAAGAAAAAGGGAGCACTTGCATTTTTTCAAAGGGTTGAGACAAGGATGGGATTTCATCAGAAAAATGCACTCCGAGTGTCATTCATCAAGCCGAGAAAGTGCATACGAGCAAGTTAGAAAATTAGTCAAAAATTAAGTGGACGAGGCTGTACTGTACAGGGCGGCTCTCCATAACTCGCAAAGTTGGGGGCAAAATGAGGATGAAAAGTGATGTTGATGGCATGTGGTCGGGTGCAGGCTAAATATCCTACGTTTTTACGATTTTTGGTCTCGGTTTTGCCTTCAGTCCTTGGTTTTTAGGTCCTCCTGCATATTATTCCATATAGATATTGCATGTCCCGGGAACATTAGAATGAGGAGAGACAATTATGAATGAGGGAAAGCAGAAGAAAGGAAAGGGAGTGAGTGAGCAGCGGATCCGTTACTTTGGACATTTTAGGGTGTCATACAGAAACTTGAAACTTTGTTCTCTGTTTTAACCGAGAAAAAATGAGGAAGAGCCTCTCAATTTCTAACTTGGAAGCGCGAGACTTTGTCTCTCTCTCTGGTTTCTCCACCCTAAACTAAAGAGCCTTCTGTTTAAAAGATGTGAGGAAGGGCGGGAGGGAATGAGAGCTAGTGGCTTTCTTCCCTCTCTTGTTGTTTTCTTCCTACGCTTCATCCTGCGGGTTTTTCATCTGATAAACGGTGAAATTTTTCCTCGCCTCTCCGTCTCAACAGAAAGCGGGAGGACAACATGAGCTATGTGAACAGAGGATGGATGGCAGGTAACAACTTTCTTGGCGGTTTCATACATATGTAGTGAAAGTGAAAGTGATAGTGCGGCCACGGAGCTGCCCGCTCTCTCTCTCTTTTACCTTTTCGATGAGGAGGGAACAGCAAAAAAGAAAAAAGTTGCTCGCCTTGGCTGTCCAAGTGAATCGACGTCCGTCTTCCTCACAACTCACTCCACAGTCCTCCCACATACATATATACATATATAAAAATATATTAGAAGTATACATACCTGTGTATAAAATACATGGACACTTGGCCAATCTCCACCTCGGCAAAGTATTTCTCCTTTGTCTTTGTCGAAAAGTTGTTAATTCTCAAGTGCCCAGTTGCCCACCAAAGTAATAGCGATAGTCAAAATCCTTTAGACAGACTTTCTCTACTTTCTCCATTACACATAATAAATATATTTCTTGAGAGTTAAGAAGGAGGTACGATGTTGTATGTATACTGTATATCCACAATTAGCCATTGTTCCATTATTATTGTAGAAAGCTCTTGTGCAAATGGTTTACTTTGCTCAGCTCAGAGTATTCGTCGTCGTCCATTTGTTTACGGGTGTGTTTTCAGTTGTTTGTCCGTACGGAGGAGGTTTGAAATTTATGTGGGCCCTTCATATTTTATTCACAAGGCAAATAAATTTGGGGCTAATGGCGAAACTAATACTTTTATATGGGAAAAGGGCGGCGGACTCGACTCGACTCAACTCGACGGACTCTCAGGTGAGTTTCCATTTAATGGATAGCACCGACCACGCCTTTGCATTTCGGCATGGCTTTGGCTTTGGTTTTGGTTTTGGCTTCGGCTTTACTGAATTAGTACCTACGACGTTGGATGCCCCGTTTCCATTTTCATTCCACATAAAGAGAAACCAAACCAAACCAAACCAAAGAGAGTCCTCCAAATTTTTTTCTTTTAGTCTCATTCATTCGCCAAGAAGAAAGAGGATGGAGAAAACAGGCGGAGTGGATGAATAAAATTGGGGAAAACAAGAGGAGTGAAAGTGAAACTAGAACTCCAGGAGGCACCCACATAAATAAATATGGAAGAAGCCCACATACATCCATCCATATAGATAATTGTGTATGGTGTGAAGTGCCATTCTATTCTATTCTATGCTATTCCATACTGTTCTGTTCTGGAGTCAGCATTGTCTGAAAGGGGAGAGATCCCACTTTGTCTCACAATGGACTTGTCCCCCATCCTTGTCTTGGTCTAATGGGCCTCCTTAATGAGCGAGCGGAGAACCAGGACAACAGGAAACAGTGAAAGCCAAGGGAAAGTTGGAGAAAGTTTCCCAGGGTTTGTGCTGGCCAGCTTTCTTCGTGTCTTGTCCCCCCTCCTTAGACATAGAATTGATGCACCAGTTCATGTTTTTTGGGATATATTGTGTTTCGTAGGTTTATTTGCGATATTTGCATCGTATTGTATTATACGCTGTACTGCAAAATTTTCCCCAGAAAATGATCCTACAGACAAATTCACAATTTTGTGATGGTATTATTCGCCAGTCTGATCCCATGCAGAGTTTTTCCCTTTGTACGACAGTCTATGTATATTGTATATTGTGAGGGAGACGATTCTCTATGTATATGAATATAGAATTTAGACACGAGTGCTGTAGGCTGGCTGTGGGAGAATTTGGTAGTCAGCTGGATGCAGTATGGTTTGGGGAGTGATCCATGGAATGATGAACAAGCTGATATCCTGTGCGATATGACCATGATGATGATGATTATGATTATGACTGTGTAACTTTGGCTAGTGACTACATACGTACGTACATACAATACATGGTCTGTTATGACGAGAGGATGTCGTCGTCGTCATCGTCTCATGTCTAATGGCTTGTAGTGGGAGTTGTCTGTCTACTTGAGCAACTTGAGGATTTGCACAGCCAGCAAAAAATAGACTCAATGGCCTCACATAAAGAGAGAGAAAGAGACAAAACGCAGCTCGAGCTTGAATCGAACAATGAACCTCCTCCACACATCTTCCCCTATACATGCATTATAGATGTACATATGAATACGCATATGAATACTTTTAACAGAGCAGAGACACTTGTCCCGTTTCTCCCGGGTGGATGTCGTTCGTGCCTTGTTCGTCTCCCTTAAAATGTGAAAACCACTATCTGCATACTCCTCATCTTTAAATATCATCTTTGAACCCTCAAAACCCGGGAACAATGGACAATGGAAACTT
This sequence comes from Sminthurinus bimaculatus, assembly GCA_034698285.1. Classification (NCBI taxonomy): domain Eukaryota; kingdom Metazoa; phylum Arthropoda; class Collembola; order Symphypleona; family Katiannidae; genus Sminthurinus; species Sminthurinus bimaculatus. Next base: position 6,474 of record JAQIVE010004047.1, on the reverse strand, counting down.
GAAAGCTCCCAGTTTTGTTATAGATTATGTATGAATAAAGTCTCCCTAAATTTTTGAATGAGCCCCTTTCGATACGTAATACGTACGCACGAGATTTTACTCCATAAAAGGTTAGAGACAACGAGAGGGGGAGGGTGCAGAATTTCTGTTCCCCCTCAATGAAAAACCAACAGACATTCTGTACATGCTTTCAATGAACATATTTATTTAAACCTCTCAAGCCTGACCGATTTATGTATGTATTTTATTTTATTTTATATTTTATTGCATTCGTTGTTTGACTTGGGGTCCAAGACATTGAAAAGTTTCCGGTTGTCTCTTTTCTTGCTCCGTGACCTCTTTTTTCGATTCCTCTGTGAATTAGTAGTGAAATACGGTTTGTGGCTGGAACTTTTTGCAGTGTGTGTCTAAAGGGTGGGCGGAAGTAAAGGAAGAAAAAGACGACGGATAAAGTACATAGCAATGGGATGAATAGTTGCGATCCAAATCCAAATTAAATGTAGATTTACACCCGAGTGCAAAGAAATCAGAGGAGTAGGAGGAGACTAGAAAACATGTTGGTTCTCCCCATAGTTTTTACAACCCAATTTCCCCAAATTTTAAGCTGTCTGTGGGTTCTCCATGGAGACAACAATGACGGAGATTGAGACCAGGCCCCCAAACCGAGACGGAGACGGGGGCAGCATGCTTTGTGAATCATTTAGGTGGATCTCCACCTCAAACGACGACTATATCTGCAATCTATAGCTTTAGCTTATACATAAAGACATAACTCTCCCCTCTTGTTTTTCTTCTGCTTCTCTATTCTCTCAAAATGGTAATAAAGCCACAAGCTGAGCCTCTGAGCAAGTTTTTGCCCAGTTTAAATGGTGAATGGCCGTCTTCCACTTTCCAAAGAAATAATTTATTTAGTAGAATCCATTAAGTCGAGAATTCTGGTCTGCCCCCACTAAAACCAAAACCCAGACCAAAACCCGAGCCAAAGTCAAAGTCAAGTCGGTAAAAAATAGTAAATGGTGTTTAATGCACATTCAACTCCCAGTACAAAACATACATAAATAAATATACATACATAAACAGCATAACTCTGCACATTTAACTATGTTTAGAAAGGTACGTAGGTTAAAAATATTGTACAGCTCCCCCCTTGTCTTTCGCTCTCTAGTGACTATACATTTAAAGGGGGAGAAACGTGAATCGGGGCTGCTTGAGAATTCAGAATGTTGCAGCATCTGAATTAAAATCGGAGTTTAAATTTAAATTCGGATTCAGATTCAAATTTAACATTTAGTGCAAGTCCCAGTTGAAAGGTCGTATTTTTGTTGTCTTTGTCTGTCTTGTCGGTCCTTTTCCTTCCAGATGCACCCACACACGCAAATCGAGGGGTTGAACATTGAGCACACAGAGTCAGATGCAAGGGGAGTTTTTCTTGTATGGAAAATGTTTGGCGTCTTCCTCAATAAGTTTGGGTTAGTTTTCTTGGTTGGTTTATTGATGGGAAGGTTTGACTTTAGGAAAAAGAGAAACGATAGATATCTATCTATACTTGTATGTATATAAATGATATAGGAAGAAATTCGGAGAATAGATACATACAAGATATAATCCAAGAAGGGAAGAGACAGACAAATGTGCAGGGAATGGAAGAAATGGAGACCCAGGCGGAGAGGACCAGGGAACAAGACAGCGGAACCAGACAGACCAAACGAAAGCAAAGCAAAGGGAAGGACAGCAAACCAAACTGAAAATAGAGTCAGCCATTGAACGGAACGAACGAATTCGAATCTTCTTCGTCTTCTTCTTTGCCTAGAGAATGAGACTGAGAGCGAGAGTGAGAGGAGTGTTGCAGCACAAGCCCCGCATCTAATATATTGATGGCTTAAACGAAAAACGGCCCGATAACGGAACAAATCTACAGACACAACTTTTCCCTTCGTCCTCGTCCTCTGTCCTTTCTCCCTCTTCGGTTCTGCCTTTGAGGGAGGAAGGCCAAGACGAAGAAAAAGACGAAGACTTGGACGTGAAATAGACTTTTTGGTAAAGATAAAGTGTGACAAGAGTAAAGTTACTCCACCCCAGAGAGGAACGTCACATAGAATAAACAGTTGAGTATTAGCACACACGCAAAGCGGGCAAAAAACTTTGGAAATCACCAAGATCTACTGCTGATGTGTTTTCCAACAATTCCGCCCTCCACCGAATGTACATACTACATACACACATACATATTCTAAGAATGAAATCCTCCTTCCCTTCGTTTCTCCAGTTTTTTACAAAACTGCTACAGCTGGACGCGTAGAAACCTCCATGGAGACTCCAGAATATATCCATACAAAAGAAAAGAGAGAATTCTAGTGGATTTCCCAAAAAATCGGGGTAAAAATGGTACAGCATAAAAAGTACACTCTTCAAGGAAAATTCACAAATAAGTGACAGACACCGTTCAAAAGTATGTTAAATAAGCTAAATGGACAACTGCTTTGAAAATTAAGGGGTGAATCTTAAAACCAGATGCTGCTGATACTTTTTTCGGGGGTTGGTTGGATTCTCATTTCACCCTCTCCTGTAGAAAATCTGTGAGTAGTTATACATATTTTGTATGTACGTATGCTCATCATCATGAACTTTACCCCAAACCTTTACAAAAAAGTAAAACCCGCATTTCGGGAAAGCCCGGCAGACCAAGAGCACGAAGCAGAGAGGAAAGTTTCGTTGTGAGCTTAACCAGTCCAATTTTTTCTCATTCCTCGAGACATCTCATTCTCCGCTGGTCGTAAGTTACTTACCACTTTTCCTCTTAGTTTTTTTTCAGTTGCTGTGGGCCTCCGAGAGAACGACAAGGAGAGAAAGAGAGCCACAAGATAGTTTGAAAAGTTCTTTGAGTCAACTTGTTGTTTTGCATTAGATTACGGTCGAAGCTCAAATGAATTGTGGGTGAAGGGTGGTCCATGTCAATTGGCAAATGACAAACTTTATCTTTTCTTTCAACCTTAACTTTTTTCTCCATCTTCTTGTCCTTCTTCTTCTGTGCACACTTTTTTGTACTGCGGACTGAGACCAAGGACGAAGACGAGCAAATAAATCGAGAGGACGGATGCTGGAATTGGATGGAAAACAGAGAGATGGACACATTTAGATAAAATGTGGATGTTCCCTTTACTTTGTCGGGTGACAAAGTGTCTTTTTTCTATAGCTAAAAGTCATGGTCATGTGATGTGATGTGGTCTGCCCAAGCCCAACTTCAGCAGCAACTTATTTAGCTGTAGCCATTGACGATAATTTAATCATCGGCTCTTCTCCACTTCCTCATCACACTCAATAGAAAGAGACAGCAAAAGAGTAAAACGTAAGAGTAAAAGTACCTGGAGCAAAAGTCCGGTAGAAACGGAAACACGAGGGAACAGAGACCGGAGGTCACTGCTCAGAGTAGACTTCCTTTCCACGTAGATTCCAGATTGTCCAGAACTCCACTTTGTTTCCTTTCCACTCTTACTTCTCCTCAAATATTGACTTGCAACAACGTTTTCTCCAGCTCTCTAAAGACGAATCCTGGACCATACAGTGTGAAAAATGGACGGCATTTGATATGTATGTAGCTTACGGTTGTATCACGAGGTGAAAGTCTGCTTCGCTTTATTTTATTTTATTTTTACTTTCACCCGGTGAAAGTTTTTTTGTGACCTAATTTTCTCCAAAGGTGATTGCTAACAACTTTCTTTCTTTGCTTTCTTTTTCCGGGGCTTAAATTGAATTAGCGCAGTTGATCCATGATCGTTGATTGCTCGTGATATTTTTATACATACAAGGAGCAGTGAAAACAGATACATAGACAAACGTGAAAGCAACTCTTTAAAATTTCCGAGACTTTGGAAACTTGGGAAGATTAAAATTGAGATTTTTTTAAAATTTTTATAAATTCCACGAATTTAATCAGACAAGCCGGATTTTTTCATCACAGATAAAAAAAATGTAAAATTTATAAAGTTCATAAAGGATGAAAAAATTTCCGTGGGCAATTTTTTTCATTTCCCTAGATTTTACATATTTTTTTGCTTTCTCCGTATACATAGAAGGTGTACAATATTGGTTTGAATCAACTGGGATTGTAAGCAGAGTAGAAAAAGAAGAATTTTTTCATCAACTGTACATGTACAGACGTCCGTCGCAATAATACATACGTATCTTATTGCATTAGTGTGGGCCTCAATTTTTCATTCATAAAAAATGCACGAGCTTGCTCAAAATTTGACATGATTCTGCAATAAAAGTTATTGTTTTACGTCGCCTGGAAACTTTGTCTTCCGCTTTGCTGCCAGTTCCTGTTGTCCCGTCAAATATGGGCAATATGATAAAAGGTTCATATCCCATAATGCTTTAAAAAATATTACACGAAATTGTCACATAAATGCAGTGCATTACCTGTCCTTGCTGACAGGTAAGTAATTTATGGTGAAATTCACTGGAAAAAAGTGAACGCTTTCAAAAATTGCGAAAAAAGAGTAAATCTAAAATCTACATACAGTATATACAAGTTCAGAGACAGGTCGATCCGTGTACCAACGAAGTTTTAAGTTGAGTTGAGTTCAGCTCGGTTCAATTCAGTTGCGTATGTGTGTGTGTCTGTCTGTGTGTGTGTCTGTCTGTTGATGTGACTGCACTTAAAAACCGGAGGAGAGAGTAAAGTGAAGGAAACTGGTTGAACTGGAGATTTGGACGTCGTGTCATCAATAAACTATCGCTTTTGTATCAAATATTTATGAGCTTGTTCGATTTCTTCCGCATCTCCTGTATGTATACAATGTACATATGTATTGTAACGACGGCACACACAGCAGTCGTCGGATCAAATCCGATGGAGTCTCCAACCCTCTGTCTGGATAAAAAGACATGGAAAAAACATGCATATCAACTGCTCGCATTTGCATTGACGTTTGCACTCGCACTGTAACTACTCGTGCATAATGTCGGATACAAATCTACGTGAATTGTCACCTCAGCTCCTCCGTGTATGTATGCAGTGCAGCTTGGGAGGGAAACCGGGTTCCGGATTGTCTGTGGAATGGAATTCGGATTCGGATCCAGATCCAGATCCGGCTCCGGGTGGGAGTCCCTTCTGAAAGTGCAGTGTGTAGTCTCCTCCGTCGCTCAATACTTGCATAATACCAAATGTATACAATGTACAAATAGGATTTGTGATCGAACTTGTAATGTTTTGTAATATTGATTTTTTTCACAGAGGGAGAAACGGATCTAAATTCTCGTTGTACCTGGGCATAGGAAAAGCGTCGGAGATTAAGTAAAATATTTAATATGGAAATCAAATGATTTATATGATACCATTGTACAAAAGATACTTACATATCAAAATTGAGATAGTTTTTGGGAAAACGGAAGAAAATATCGGGAATTTTCGAGAAAGCGAGAGAATTTTGGGAAAAGTGGAGGGGAAATGTTTTTCTAGTCATCTAGTCAAGCAGAGGGGAGAAAGAAATTGGCTAAATTGAATTGTGACGCAAAAGTTCCATCACGCACCCTGAATAATTAAACCAGTCCTTCACTTTTTATTTGGCCCAAAGTAAGATATCAAGTCCGAGTTTCAAGTACATATTGGTTTTGTTTTTGTTTGCGTCAGACTCCCTCAGAAAGTTGGCTTCTTTCATCCCCTTGTTTTTCCACCCTCGTGTCTGTCACCAAGATGTCACCTCGTCCTCGACCTTTTTTTTATACTTTTTCTCTAAATTTGTGTGCGACTCGGTGAACTCAAAAACAGATCTTTTGAATGAGCTGATGTTTTTGTCTATCACCCTGCGTGTCTGTCTACCATTAAGCTTTAGGTGTAATATTTCTTGTAAGAATATTTTTTACACTCGACAAATATTGTACAACCGAATTTTGTATGTAGATTGAAAATTCTCCATTGTTTGATTATTGCATCAAAGGCATTTAACCAAAAAAGTGGGAACAAAAAGAAAAAAGTTTTGGCTTAGAGTGACTTGTAAAAGTCTTCTTTGGGGAAAGCAAGACAAACAATTGCGTATCAAAAACGCCGGGGATAAAGCTTGTTGATACAGGGCGAATGTAGAATGTAGGTTTTAGATATAGAAAATCGAGGAGAATGGAGACGCCGATTGAAAGTTGAATGCGTGTATGTATTTATGCATCTGGGGCGAGGATTGCGGGCAAAGAACAGGAGAACAAAGAAAAGAACTCGTATTCTACGCGTATTTGTATTGAGCACTGAGCATACAAATGTTATTTGTCTTTATCCCATCCATAAATGTGCAGATCTGTCAGGTGTGTGAATGCACATAAATGTAAACGGCGTTACATTACACACACACACACACACACACATACATAGAAATGCAAACTTGTAAAGTGCTCCTTGGAAAATGATGTAAGGTCGTGTGTGAGGAGAAAAGATGACTATTGCCCCAGCTTAACGTTGGCTTGGCGTTGGCTCTTGCTCATCCT
>JAQIVE010004046.1:0-15312 GCA_034698285.1 Sminthurinus bimaculatus | reverse complement strand
ACAAGAATTTGGATAAAGTTATTACAATTTATAAAACGTTGAGTTTATCAAGCATTCTTGATAGTTGGAGAAAATTTGAGCCTGCAATTTAAGGACAAGGGCCGTGGTTATTATTAATGATAGTGTAAATAGTATGTTGTACCTACATATTTTGTAAAAAATGAAGACAAAAGATGACAAGGGAGATAGGTGGAAAAAATCGGGAAAATGTAGACGGAAATTACCATAATAGCATGTAGGGAATATATTATATTAGGTATAATATGTGCATACATAATGCATGTATTGAATAACTTTGGTTTTTCGTCCTCTACGACTTGAGAGACAGAATTCGTCTGAAAGCATTTAAACTTAATATTATGATGTGCATATGAATGACACAAAAGTGACACACGCATGGCAAAATAAAAAGTATTTTTCTTATTTATGTGATAAATGCTATATACATTAATATACATACTGTCGTGTTAGCTTGTCGTCACTGTTAATATTGTATAAGTCCATATTAGTCATAAATCAGCAAAATGCTCAGCAAAATACAATATTTGCCTATTTAGCTACACTGTGTATTGTGTAATCCGCAAAATGGTCCATTATCATTATTTTCAAAGATGAGCAGATATTCTGCCAACTAGGTATTATCCAATAACAAAAGGCGCATTGGAAAATAGAGATTTTCAATGAACCATCCAAAATTGATCAGTTCATAACTTTTGAACATCTCAATCGCATATTATTATTCCGTCACGTACTTTGTGCTCTGTGTGTGTGTAATAAAAGTTCAATTTTATGTATCACAAGTTGTTAACTTTCATTGATGTCTACCTTTTCCACCATATTATGATTTAAAAGTGAATACTAATCGAACAATTGAGGAAGTCTTCTTTCTATACATATACAGATATACAAATGAAAATAATATGCTCGCTACTTACTTAATATTAGGTATTAAGTATAAAATGGAGTTTGAAGCAAATGACATGTGTGTGAATACTGTGAATGATGTTGTATGATGTATTCCAAAACCATGATTTATTCCTTGGGTATGGAGCAGCAGACACATTTTCGTTTATCCAGCTTGTGTTTTATCATGGTAATCATAATAATATATTTTAAATCGTAAACTTTGTACATTTCAATACTTTCAAGGAGATTTATTATGCACAATATTATAATTTATAATCTATTTCCATTTTCATGTCTTGTCGCGTGTTAAACATACAGTAGTTATATTATTATGATATTTATCATTAAATTCGATCCGGTGTACAAAACGTTATGTCATTGGAAAAACATCGTCAATCAATCGATACTCACACAATGATTTGCAATAATAATAATAATACTTAATAATGATAAAGGTGAAGTTTAAAATAGTTTGAACACTCGTCTTGTCTATTCTCTTGTCTTTCCCTTGTTATAGTATTTTGCTCTACCAATTTGCAAAATTGACAAAACTTGTTCATTCTAATACTTACAAACTTTTCCGCTCATCTGTTTCTTTCAGAACCAAATTTTTCATTTCGATTATAATATTTTGCCAATTTTTACTTGTATATAATATAATATCCCAAATTCCAAATTACATTATGTATATCATACAGTATTGATTATAAAATATCTTAATCGATGCGCATCGCTCCTGCAAATATAAATAAAAAAAGCAGTCATCCCTCTTGACAGCATTAATAAATAAACGAGAAGGAGTGGGAGTCTGAAAGTGTACTTTTATCTTTCAACAAGGTCAAAGGTCTTGACACGGGCGAGAAAAGCGTCACATCATCACCACCATGAGCTCTTTACGCTCAAGTCATATTTGTAATAAAACTCTACATTTTAAAATATATTCTAAAATAGAATCAGAAAAACAAATACATAGCCTTCAACTCGTAATGATTTAATATGCGAGCTAATTTTGTTGGTAGTTAATGTGTAAGTAAATTATCAGCTGTAAATATTTTTGTGTGATTTCTCCTGTAGGCCTGCATGGAATGTTGGCCCTAGTCGCATTTTGCGTGTCGTCCCTCGTTTTGGGTACGAATTATCCCCATTTTACTGGATATTTATATTACAATAATATTGCATACCCGTATAAAAAAATTTCTATGAAATTCTGCGTTGAATTCCTATGTTTTTCGGCCAAAACGTAACAGAATCTACACGAAATCTACAGAATTCTTTGAGGTGAGAATAAACATTTTTAGCAGAATTCTTTGAAGTTAGAATAAAGATTTTTAGCAGAATTCTTTGAAGTTAGAATAAAGATTTTTAAAAGAATTCTTTGAAGTTAGAATAAAGATTTTTAAAAGAATTCTTTGAGGTTAGAATAAAGATTTGTAGCAGAATTCTTTGAGTTGAATGAAAAATTCCAGAAGAATTCTCCGAATTAAATGAAGAATCTTGTCAGCATTCCTTGAGGTGAATGAACGTTTTTTAGAATTCTTGTAGCTGCATAAAGATTTTGCACAGAATTCTTTGAACTGAATGAAAAATTCCAGCAGAATGCTCCGAACTAAATGAAGAATTCCAGAAGAATTCTTGACGCTGAATAAATATTTTTCAGAGAATTCTTTGAACAAACTAAAAATTTGTAACAGAAAAATTCCAGCAGAATTCTCCAAACTGAAGTAACATTTTCAACAGAATTCTGAAGATTTGGGAACTCAAAAATGTGCCAATTTTCGAAATTTAAAGCTAAATTGTTTGATTTTTTGTACGGGTACATCAATTTACTATTTTTTGGTTGTTTTAATGTTACAACAATAATTAAATAGGTGAGGATTCGGACGTTAGAATCACACCGATAGGCGGTGGTTCAGGGTGCACTCTAGCGAGGAGCAATGCTCCATCCAATGCTCCCATATTGTTCGACAGCACCGGAAAGATCTACCCAAAGAATGAAAACAATGGCGACATTTTGATTGCCGACGGCGCTCGGTTCGATGCAAGTTGCACTTTGAACGTCTCTCTCAAAGACTTTGGAGTGAATCAAATCGCTCTTCAATGTCGAGCCGGACAATTGGTGGTAAGTTTTAAAATTTAACTCGAATGACCTAAAATTAAAAATTACTAAAAAATTTTTTTGTTTGTTTGATTGTTACCAGGTTCTTCCAGGTCAAACGCCGACGACCTTTGCCAATCTCGGTTGTGAAAAGGCCCTTCTGGAGACCGTGGACGAGCAAACCAACGGCAATTGTCCAAATTTTCCGGGACAAACCCGGAACAATTCGATCGAGTACAACACGGCGACCCGGAAACTGCCCCTGATCACCCTGTGTCACGACTATGACCAGTTCAACACCCTCATGTCCAAGCACACAATTTATGGAGGCTCCATCGCCGTGGCCGAGACCTCGAACAAACGCCCCAGCTTCAAAAAGGCCCAATTTTACTCATCCGTCAAAGTTGCCGACGTCTACTCTCAAGCCAATCAAAAGGACGCTATTAGAAAACTGGTGACTTAATCATCATACTTTTTATAGTATTTTTTTTTAAATTTATTTAATTTAAAATTTTTCAAAAAAAGTTTTGAATAATTCAAGGATTGATTTTTGTATGTAGTTGGGATCCAGCAAGTTGGCCGACGAATATATAAACTACTCGCAATCATTTTACTTTGCTCGAGGTCATTTGAGTCCGGACGGAGACTTTTTTTATGTATCCGAGCAAAATGCAACCTACTATTACGTCAATGTCATCCCTCAGTGGCAAGCCATCAACAATGGAAATTGGAAGGCGTGAGTGAAAAAATTGCAAAAATTTTCTTGTAATTTTACAAAATTTTCAAAAATCAATAAAAAGTTGCTTTTTTGCACATTTTTTTGTAATTTTTTTTAACAGGATGGAAATGGCCGTGAGAAAATTGGCCCAGAATTATAGCACCGACGTCCACATTTACACGGGGGGCTTTGGCATACTCAAGCTCAAGGATGTCAATGAAAATCCCGTGGAAATTTTCCTTGATGGTGAACCCCCGAACAAATTATCTGTTCCAGTCCCGCGGTATTTTAAAAAATCAAAAACTGATGAATTTTTTATTATGATAGAAAAATGCCAATTTAAACTAACTTTTGATAATTTTTGACCTTTTTTGTTAGATTGACCTGGAAAATAATTCACGTGCCCTCAACAAAGTCCGCCGTGGCAATAGTTATGGTGAATAATCCCCATGACCTGGGAGTGACCTCCGAGGACATAATTTGCACGGACAAGTGCAAAGACGTCAAATTTGTGACCTGGGACATTCAAAATACTCGAAAGGGGTATACTTACTGCTGTGACGTAGTCAGCTTTAAAAAGGCGGTCAAATATGCGCCCTCTTTCGGACGAGGAATCAAGCTATTGACCAACTAATAATAATAATAATATTTTCTGTTGTCTTATTAAATTTTCTGTTGTTTTGTCCGAATGACCAAGTTTTATTGTTGTTATTGTTGAAAAATAAAGACGAATAAGAATAAGAAGAGAACGAGGCAATTATTTAAAAAATTAAACCGGACGTAAAAACGTAAAAAGTAAAAATACATGGGAGAAAATGAGAGTAACAATGCAAAATGCTCCTTGTTTAAAACCCATTAAGTAAACATTAGCGATATTCAAATGTGAATTCCATGCTTAATTATACTTTAAATACTTTTTGCGTGTCAACCGACAACTTGACTTGGCTTTTGGTGGGAACTTTTCTCGAGTCAAGTCACAGTACAGCAACTTGATTTATATTATGTACATATGCTAATTTATATTTTAACGACACTTTGTTCTTTGTAATTTTTTTGGAAAAAAAGATTCTTTTTTGAACCGTAAAATTTAATATGCGTTTCAAAGACAAGCTTTTCATAAATCTAGGCAAATGAAGAAAAGCTCTCACAGAAACAGGGGAAAAGTTGATGAGTAATTTCTAGTTGTACAAAAGCCGCTGTCGAAATCGGATCAATAATACAAAAATCCACGGCAAAAATGAATAAAGCTTTAAAAAGTTGGATTAAAATTGCCAATTTTATCGGTCCTCAATTTTCACCGCATGTATCAAAAAATTTTGGACAAAATTGTGGAACCATCCGGAGATTCGCGGTGTCCGCCTCGGCGCCACAGGACAAAAAACTTGAGAAGCGACTTGTTGAAAAACGGGTGCAGGTGGAGGAGGATGTGATCAACTATGCACAGTGGGGTCAGGGAGGTCACGTGGTCCTCTGCATGCCCGGCATGTTCGGGACCATCCAAACCGACTTTGAGCCCGTCGTCCTCAAGTTCAACGAATCCAAATTTACAGTGATCGCTTGGGATCCCCCGGGTTGTGGAAAAAGCCGGATGCCCGGGAAAAACTATGCCAAGCTGTGTCGGCGACAGATCCAGGATGCCCGGGCAGCCCATCTTTTTATGGACAAATTGGGGTTCGAAAAGTATTCTATCGTCGGCTGGTCGAACGGCGCGGCGACGGCGGTGCATCTGATTACTCAGTATGCAAATCCGGGTAAAATCCGACGGTTTGTGACCTATGGCGCCCCGGCCTTTACGGACGACTGGACCAAGGAATTGGGCAAATGTGAGATTTTTATGATGATGAAGAAGTCTAATAAAAAAAAATTAAAAATTTTAGAAAAAAAACTACAATTTTAATTTGGAATTTTGGGAAATTTGATAAAAAAAAGTGATGTGCGACTTCAAAAACTGGCAGCCGAATCTACTCGCCCAGTTCCTGGAGATTTATGGAGAAAAAACGTTCCAGGTCATGCTCAACGACTTGAAGGATTTTATTTTGGAGGGCAGGTTCAACATCCGCCATCTTCTGTCCAAGGTGGAAGTGCCAACGCTCGTTCTGCACGGAAACAAGGATCTCAACTGCTCTCAACAACATGCTAGAACCTACAAGGATGGCATCAAAAATTCGAGGTAATTTTTTGTAAAACTAGTCTAGCTTCTGAAAATTTAACAATTTTTGAAATTTTAAGTGAATTTGCCAATTTTTATCAAAAAATTATTTAAAATTTTAATATAATGTTCCTCCAGGTTAGAAATTTGGCCCGGAGCTTCGCACTACGGTCATTTGGAATTCCCGGACAAATTTGTTAAGACTGTCGAAAAGTTTTTGTTGGAGGATCCAAACTGAAAATTCCACCAGAATAAAATAAAAATGTGTGACTGTGCTTCTAAAAAATTGTTGAATTTTCGATTATTAATGGAGTAAAAATAAATGAATATTTTAAAAAGTGGATTTTTTTAGCATAAAAATTAAAATTTGAGAATGAAGCAAATTAAAAAGATGGCGTGATGAGAATTTTTGGATTGTTCTGCATTTTTTTACCGTAATAAAATCCGATTTTATAGCTTCCGCTTTGAAACCTTTGCATAAAATGAACATTTTTTCGCAGATGGCCGAGAAAATTCTCTGGTGAAAAATGTACAAATATTTTTCACATGAGAAAGATCAAAGCGAAAAAGAGCGGCTTGATGACTAATAATAATTTTATCATGCAAAATCCGTTTCTTTGAACAGAATTTGGTGTTTTTCCCATTAAATTGTACAAATCTAGTGTCTCAGCTTTGGACTTTGATTTTCTTTCATAGTTTTTGACGATCAAATAATATTCTTGTAAATTCATACTTCTTGATACCAAAAACTAGAATTTGTATTCCAGAATTTGAAATTGCCGCCTTAAAATTTTACCATGAGTTTGGCTCACATTTTTAAATCCGTCGTGGACGACGCGTCGCCTGGGTCGCCCATACTTGGACACTTTTTGGATCAAAAATCGTCGTCGTCCGGATCCATTTCACTACCCGAATGGTTGAGCGGTTCCCTAATTTGCATTTGTCCCGGGATTTGGGATTTTCCCAAAAATAAATTTACCAGCAACCACTATTGCGACGGATTCGCCGTTCTCCTCAAGTTTACCCTGGAAATCAGTTCAAACGGCACAAATCGAGTTTGCTCCTTTGAGCAGCGGGTAGTTCAATCCGACGCCTATAAGAAAGCGGTCATCGCTGGAAAGCCCGTTTTGGCGGAATTCGGGACCCGGAGCTCGAGAGACCCTACCAAAAGTTTCGTTTCGAGATTCGTGTCATTTGTACGAAAATTTTAATAATAATTTTCATCTTTTTTTTCAAAAAAATTGAACCATTTTTGGTCCTAATTTTGAATATTTCTGTAAAATTTTCTCAGCTCCCCGAGAGTTCGGACAACTCCAACAGCTCCATCTTCACATTGGGGGAACAACTTTTCATTTCAAACGGGGCCTGTTTCTTCCACGAGATGGATCCATCAAGTCTGGAGATTCTGGAGAAATGGGACGCCAAAAAACTGTTTGGCGCGGCGACGTTCTCTGGAAATCCGATTTTCGACCGGGAGTCCCAATTTTACTATAATGTGGGCGTGAGCATAGCGGCCACGGGCGCCAAATATTTGGTGATCCGGATTCGCCATCCGCCATCAGATGGCGTCAAGGAGGCCTTCAAAAATTTCGAGTTGGTGTCCGCCATCCCATCGTCCAAATTTATGCTCGTGTCCCACATCCCCCGGTTCGCCCTGACCCAAAATTACATCATAATTATTGAGCAGCCCTACAGTATGAATGTGAAGACCCTCCTCGGTTTCGCGATCCAGCGCTCCAGTTATTGTCTCCAGGATTGCTTCCAGTACAACAACAACAATTCAGATCATTCTTCTCCGGAAAAAAACGTGTTCATCATCATTGACAAAAAGAGTGGACAAGTTGTATCGAGAACCGTCGAATCCTCGGATTCCTTTTTCTACCTCAGTATTATCAACTCGTTTGAACAGGAATCTGGAGCCGGAGCTGGAGCTGGACAAGAAATTGTGATAGACTTGATCTGCTACCCAAATTCCAGGGTGCTCGACTCCATGACGATGTAGAAGAAGCGGACTGGTCAACGACTCCACATTGACGACTACCCGGTCGGCAAACGATTTGTCATCCCATTAAGAAATATCGGCCAAACGGAGGAAATACTGACGATTGTGCCCCAAATCCTGACCAGTCCGGGGCTGGAGTATTCCGTGATCAACGAAAGATGGCGGGGACGTCCCTACAAGTATTTTTACGCTACCGGGGAATTTTTCCTTGGCAAGTATAAAAGCTCCATCGTAAAGATCAATACGGAGAATTCTGATGAGTTGACCGTGTGGAGGGACGCGGATCATTTTATTCCGAATCAGCCAACTTTTGTTCCCCGGGTAAAAGCTGAAGGGGGAGAAACTGAAACTGAAACGGAAGAAGACGACGGAATTGTCATGTCGATAGTGCTGGACGGGAGGAAGGATGAAAAACCGTTCCTCCTTTTCCTCCAGGCTCGGGATCTCAGGGAAATTACCCGGGTTTATTTTGATGCCTTCATCCCACCATCTTTGCAGGCACTTTTTATCCCTCGTCCGTAGAAAAATGTTGAAAAAATTTGTTAGTTTTATGTAGAATTCCAAAATTACAGTAATATTTTTGAGGGGAAATTAGATCATGGTTTTGGGCCCAATTTGGTCCATTTGGGGACCAAATAGTCGATTTTGGGGCCCAAAAGTTTTTAAAATGGGACCTGTAAGTATTGAATTTGGGGGTTAATAATGCTCATTTTGGGGCCCTATTTGTGCACTTTTGGAGCCCTATTTGTGCGATTTGGGGCCCTATTTGTTCACTTTGGGGCCAAAACGTTATTTTTTGAGGGAAAATAATTTTTTAGGGCCCAATTTGGGAAATTTAGGGCCCAAACTGACAATTATGAATTCAATGTTACAGGGCCTAATAATGATGCAAACAAGGGCCCAAATCGAGTGAATTTGAGACATTTTTTGTTTTATTTCGAAAAAAAGTTAACTATTCGCCCTATTTAATGGCTAAACCGACATTAAACTTTTTTTAAAATGTGAACTCTTAAAAATTGAAAAAACTCAAAAAATTCTCCAAAAAAGTGAATAAAAATAATAAAATTAATTAAGTATGATGAACAATAAAAATGGTTCTTAATTTTCTAAAAAAGCATTCAAAAGAATTAAAAAAAAAATTTAACCGTCTATGGGTCCAAATAGACGGGTTTAAGGGCCTCTGAAATCTTTTGCTTAGTATCCGCTTTCCTGGAGACGGCCTGGACAGTGACCTGGACATTGTTGTCCCGCATTGTTTTGAAAGCATAGCGTTGAACGACACGGCTCAACAGCTTGTGCGGGATTTGGGAGGAGGTCAAGTTCGGATCTCCGTAAAACTCCATTTCAAAGGACTTTAGGCCTAAAAAGGGGACGAAAATGGAAAATTTAAAAAAATATTTTTCAAAAACATCTATAAAATTTCAATCTTTTTTGAAAAAACGGTTACCTGCTAAATTGAGGACGGAGGGATTGACGGGTTGAATATTTGTGCTGATGCTCCTCCCCGGGCACTCGAGTTTCCCGCAGTCCCTCTCGCTAAAGCCCGTGATGGAGGCGTCGAGGAAGGGGAAACAATTCCTCGGATACTTCCGCTCGTGCACCAGCAGCTCCAGCTTGACCCCCTGGAGATTGTCCCACTTCCACACGAACTCGGCCACATCCGGAAAGTCCTCCAGCTCAAACATGGCGAGATGCTGGACATTTGGAAAGATGGCCTGGATCTTTCTCATCCAAATTTGGGAGGACATCCTCATGAGCTCGAGACTCTTGACACTGGGCACGGAATTTTCGGCCCCCTCCAAAAAGGGGAAGCTTCGCTCCAGATGGGGGTCATCCGCCAGTTGAAAACAGTAGAGGGTCACGTTCCTCAAATTCGGGAAGGTCGAGGCGATGGAGAAGCGACGAGGAATGACCAAAAACTCGTCGCCAATTTGAGGTTGACCCGGGTCATGGTCATGGGCATCCGGGTCAACTGGTGGGAGGTCTTCGGGAACGTAGGTCACGGATAGATGGAGCTTGGCCACATTTTTCATTTGAGGGACGACCAACCCCGGTAAAATGGACATGCCGATCGGATACCGCAGCTCCAGGTCCTCCAGGGAGTCTTTGCTGGACTCCAGGATGGCGGACAGGATTGACCCCACTTTGTGACCCAGCTCGGGATTGTCATAGATAAACTCGAGGATGAGGCCAATGTACCGGAATTTGGGGGAGGCGGTGGAAAACTTGTCGAAAAATGTGAGGTCACTCTCCTCCTTGGGGTCAAGGGAAAATTCCCGGAGGAATTTTATCCGGCCGGTGTCTATCAAAAAGTCGACGAGCCGGACGTCGGCTCCAGTGAGAGAGTCCAGGTTCGGCGCCGCCTCTAAAATGTCCGTCTGCAGAACGAGGCCCTCGTCGTTTAGGTCCATTTCGTTGAAATAAATGGACTTTAACTTTTTCAGGAGGATTTGACCTCCAGTTTTGGCCGATTTTGGGGTCAACTCGGTTTTAAGAGAATTACTGTTGTTGTTGACTATCCGTTTTTTCCAGCGCGAGGGAGAGCCCTCAATGTACAGGGACTCAATGTTGGGGATCCGCTGGAGAAGAATTTCGGGGATTCGGGTCAAACGGGTGTAGGGCTCGGATTTTCGAGAGTCTAAGTCCAGAGCGAGGTCCTTGATTCGATGACCGTGGAGGGCAAGGAAATCTTGGACGTCTCGACTCGCCAGGTCGCCCCGAAAAATTCCGAATTTGGAGCAGGGGAAGATGCCCTTGGACTTTCGGAGGAGACCATTGAGCTTCTCCAGGGTTCCGTTTTTACTGTCGTCTACTTCGGAGCAAAAGGCGCCGAGGGCGGGATTGTATCGGAAGGCCAGGCGGATGTCCATCCGGCGGATGAGGACCTCGCCGCAAAAATCTCGCCAGGTCAAGTTCACCAGCCGGCTGTTGAGGAGATCCGAGGCGGCGGCCAGTTTCTCCAGAATCTTTTTCAACAGCTGGGTAAAAGGAGTTGGGCAAAATTATTACATATTATTGTACATTTTTTAGTGCGGTTTTATAGAATTTGACAATTTTTTAAATGCTGACCTCATTTGGCAGGGAAATGAGGAATGAGGGGTCGTGGGACGCCTTGGCGGCAATCGTTGGACAAAGCAAGTCACCAGGTCCAGGACCATCCCCGCAGTCATTCATCCTGATTCTTGAGGTTTTGACCTTTGACCTTGCTCCTGGGTTCAAAAGGGACTCGAATTTTTTCGAGATGCGTCTAGAATTGTAGGAAATTAATGTTAGAAATTTCCTGAAACAACTTTTTTGGGAGGTTTCGGAGCCTTCGAAAAATTTGCAATGATGAATGATGATTTGATGATAGCCTAATTATTTTTTTGTTTCAGTAGTATAAAAAAAACATTTTTTTATCAACTACAATCAAGGTTCTCCGTTTCTGTTGTTATGGAGACAGAGTATAAAATATAAAATTAAAAGTAATACAGAATACAGAAGAATGATGGAAGAAATTTAGCAAAAATTCGCATGTGATGGTTTTTTTTAATTAAACGAAATAGTATTTATTATTGTTTTGGAACAGTTAGTTAACAAAATATTATCAAGATATTGCAAAGTTTTCAGTCAGTATAGTTAAAGTTGACGTTTTAAGATAGTTTTAGGACAGTGTTGTAAGTTTCGTGTTATGCCAAAGTTGGTTCTCCCCGCATCTTGGCGATGAGAAGGCCTCCGTGGTACATGACAAAGTCCTTGACCGTTCCAAAGACGGATCGGTCACTGATACTTTTCTCAACGGGGTCATCGTGACTTGAGTTGACCGTCCAAAGTTGCTCCTTTATCTTTGGGTTACAATGCTGTAATTTATGAAAGAATTTACATTAAAAATTGATTATAAAAATACTTTTTTAATATTTAATCTCGTTGAGGAAAAATTTCATAAAATATTACAAAAACCAAAAACTTACATCATAAGTTATGGTACTAGTCTTTCTGAAAATTGAACAACATTGTACAACCAAAAATTATTATTTTTCAAAAAAAAGAAGTAAAAAAATCACGATTTTTATATCTGATATCTGATTTTAATAGGTCGACTTGGTCAATACACGTACCCGGTACTCAAAACACATTGATTCAGCTCGAGACTTTTGATGAGAAACTTTTCCTCAGAGTTCTCCAGAGGAATAATCTCTACGAGATTTTTTTCGGGTAGAGGCTCATTCGGATCGGGAATCGCCGTAATGGCGTTCAGTCCATTCTCTCGTGGGTAAAGCCAAAGCTCATTGTTGGCTGCTCAATAATCACAAAAATACATTTACTTTCAAATTTCGAATTATCCGCCAAAAAAGATAATGAATAATGCACACTAAAGTAAATAGCGGCAAAAAAATTAATCAATATTTCAACGTACGTTCTTTTTTCGTCCAGAGGATGACTCCCCATTTTTGAGCCTTATTCCCCTTGTCACACACATCCGTCGACACTTGACCCAAAAATATTCCAGCGCCTGACCTGAAGATTTGCACGTTTTTTTAGTATATCACAAATTTTAAGTAAAAAAGGTTCCTTATAAAAAATTATAGTTTGACTGAATAAAAAGTCAAAAATTAAAATGAATAACAAAGTATTATTTGAAAAAAAGAATTAATTACAGTAATTAAAATTACCGGTAGTCATGTGGATTGGCTGTGAGGCACTGGCCATCGACGACAGTCCGGAATTTGTAGATGTTTCCCGGCTCTACTTTGCCCTCGGCAACGGCAATGACACAAAAAACCTGGAGCACCAATAATGAGAACCAGTTAACAATGCCCAGACTTTTTTTCAATCTCCACATTTTTCCGGGATTAATTTCACCGTCACTCATGACAAATTATTTAAGTCACAGAATTAGAATTAGATGCGTTCAAGACATTTTGATGCTCGAACCCTCGCAAAATTGATGATTTGCAATGATATAAAATCTTTTTGTCCTGGCATAAAAGTAAAAAGTAAAAATACGTGCGTAAATTCCCCCAATAAAAATGCTGTGTAATATGGATATGAAAAGTATGATACTTATTATATTGTTACTTGTACAATACATTCATAGTTATTCATTATTGGCTGAATACTGAGTATGAAGTACTGAGTACGAAAAAAGTCAAGAAAAAAATGCTGGGGGCAAGGCAATCCACTTTTCTCGTGTGAGTCTCATTCATGATAATAATAATTGTGCTCAGCATAGATGTACATTAGAAAAACAATTCTCAAGCAGCTCTGGCAAGTTTTATGTAATATTATTTTCTTGTGTATTGTTATTTGTTTGGTTTGCTTCTTCTGTTTATCATTCGCATGTTTTTTACTGTATACACTAGCGAAAGGTCCCTTCTCATCTCATATCGACTCCAATGTAAAAATCTTATGTACACTTTTTGCAGGCTCAACAGTTGGATAAAATGGCAAGAAAGAGAAAGATGACATTTAACAAGAGTTCATTCTCATCATTTACTTACATGCATCATGTACAATCACCTCAGTTACATGTGTATGAATTATTATTTATTATTTACCGTCATTAAAAATACTACCATAATAATAATGCACTTTTTACTATAAGTACACAATAATATATTTTACAGTGTGCTCAAACTTATTAATTTCCATTCCAATGACATAAAAGCCTCATTGTTTTAAAATATCACACGCAAAGGCAACTTTATATACTGAACTTTTTACTTGTATTTGCTTACTTACTTATCTAATTTATTATTTATGCTCAAACTTACTTGAGAGATGCTTTTTGATTTTTGCGGTTTTTTAACTGTAGTAATTGAAAGTAAAAAAATCTCACCAAATATCATGAAAATTTGATGAGATTTGGAAATTAGATGAAAATGGACAATTTTCGATGAGGTTTTCATGTTTTCATGTTATTTCATCAAAAGTTGAGTCAGAGTTTTTTTGTGCACTTTTACAACTTTTATTCATATCTAGAATAACCCACAACTTTAACAAACAAGAAGAGCTTTAAAAAAGTCATAAAAGTAAATTTTTTGACTCGTGTTCCTCAAACGGTTTTTAGCAGACGCAATTAATAAAATAAAATAAAATACATAAAAATTAAACTGTAATTAATTGTTTATCCAACAAAATATTATTTCTAGCTAGTCGTTATTTTTTGACGATTAATGATCTGGAGGCGATGGATCCTCGAGGAAATATTTGTTGATAAAAAATCGTGTAAAGTCAATGGTGAGACCGACGAGGGACCGACCAGAGATGGACTTTGAGGGCGGGTCATCTGGAACAGCCTTCAGCTTCCATTGTTGATCCTTCCTTTTTACATCACAGTTTTCAAAGGAAATTGGATTGCTTTTTCTACACGGGAAGTTGAAAAAAAATCATGAAATGCACTATAATTTTTAAAAAAATAAAAAGCTGCAAAATTTTATAATTTATTTGAACGAACCCTTGACTAGTTACACACTGTCCAAATTCCAGACTTTTAAATGCAAATCTTTCCCCGCTCAATCGATCTGGGGTCAACTCCTTGACATCGAAAAAATTGTTGACCGGGTAAACTCCGTCCTCACTCAGCACCGCGGTCAGCTCGTTCAGTCCATTCTCTTTTGGGTAGAACCAGTAAATGTTCTTTCCTACATACATATTTACAGTTAAATAATTGCTCAATGATTACTTTTTTTCTGTTTTTCTCAATGGGAATAAAAAAGAGCGCCAACTTTTATATTATACAAATTAAAATTAATTATGTACCATTAACAGTCGACCACAAAATAACTCCCCAGTGCTGCTTTCGTTCCCGAGCATTGCACTCTTCCAGCGTGACCTGACCCAGGTAGACGCCGACCTCGGCCCGAAAGTCGTTAGGACTGGAGGTCAAACACTAGTCACATAATATAAAATATAAAAAATATGAAAACTTGATAAAATACGGAATACGGAATAAACCTTTTTTGGAAAATTTTAAACCGGATATCTATTTTTTAAAAAACTCACGAGATGATTGTCCACACTGCTAATGTAATAATTGGCTCCATGAGTGAATTCTGCCGATACGACATGATGATTAAGTTCAAAACCCAGGATCCACGTTAAAAACACGAGGAGAACTTGAACCCGGGATTCCGCAGACAGTAATTTGTAATTCATTTTCACATTTTGAGGGAAAAAATGTAAAATTTTATAGGCTTTTTTTAGTAGGCTTCAAATTGTTCACTTTTTAATTTGCTCTGGGTACAAAACTGTTTTTTTACAAAAAATTATTATTTTATTATTGATGCTGACGATTGCTGATTCTTCCTCTCTGTTTTCTTTGTTGAACTGACTGACTGACTGACTCTGAGGTCTTCAGCTTGGCACTACACTACACTACATAAGTACATACACCGGAAGTCGAGGAATCTATTATCAGGTTATATTATATTATACGAGTAAGTAGTAATATTATGAAGGAG
>JAQIVE010004045.1:0-15312 GCA_034698285.1 Sminthurinus bimaculatus | reverse complement strand
CTCTTGAAACGGCGGGTTTTTGTTCTCTTTTTCTCATATTATATTGTATTGTATCCTGTTATGTATGCTTACATTTGTTGCTAAACAGAAGCTACCAAGTTTGTTCATCTTAAGTAAGTAGTAACAATAAATATATATTAAAGGATGTGTATATAATAAATAGCTAACGAACCGCAACAGGACACATGTAACACATCTATGTATGTACTATGTACAATAGCTCTCTGTATGTTGATTTTTATCCACATGAGACAGCGTTTGTGATTTTGCCTTGTGCCTGAAATGGATATCAACTAAACCTACATAATAAACCTACTAGGAATGTGAAATCAACTTATAATTGTCCTGATAATGCTTTTCCAGGAGCTAATATGTAGCTTCCACTTACTTTCCATCCTCTTAAGTACAAACTACCAAAAGATAACTACCTATATAGTATATGTATATTTGAGCACTGCATAGCATCCATAGCTCAGGGCTCTGCATTTCTCCGGCTCTTTCTCTCTCTCTCTCTCTCGCTATTCTTGCCGTGACTTCTCCTTGTGTGTTCTTGCAGGAAAATTAAAATGAAATATATGTACTATTAAAATACAAACAAAGGGCAAGATGATGTAAGGAAGCTATATAGAGTCAAGAGTACAATCATGTTTAGCTAAGCCAGTCTTCATGTCTTCTTCTTCTTGTGGAAAAGGAAAGTCTTTGACGTACTCACATGCAAACACTTAAGATAGTTAAGTACATCCATATACATAGGTAGATACAGTTACACAATGTATTTACAATTTACCCATATGAACTTTTCGCAAGTGCGGATTTATCACAAAGAGTGGAAGTGAAAGTAAAACCTTGAGGTTGTCCTCGTATTCTCCTCTTGGTTGCTTTCTCTGTTGTTGTTCATATACAGAGTACATAGTTTTTGATTCACTTTGCTTTGTTCTCCCGTTGCTTTGAAGCTTGAAAGAGCTGGATCTGGAGCTATGGCTTTATGATCCTTCAAAGATTCAAAGGAGGCAGGAATATTGGATAAAGAAAAGGAAGAGTGTAGCATATATACTATGCATGCATATACATACATGTGTAAGAAAAGGAGAATAACAGGCGACTTTGCCTTGTCTTTGGCTTGGTTCTTGGTTTGCTTTGCTTTGGATGCCAACAGTCAAATTTCGGCGTAAGCATGAGAATGCAAATAAGAATAAGAATGGAGGACTTTACATGCATGTATGTATGTATGTATGAGGGAGAGAAAACTCTTATAGTCATTAATTTTGCACTTTTGGTTCGGTTCTGGATTGTGCTCCAGCTTTGGTTTTGACTTGGACTTGGGCTTCAAGGCACAAGTCAGCGTTTCAAACGACCAACAAGCCAACAGGACGTCGACCTACTTATATACATGATAATATATAATATACTTAATATAGCTCATTGATACACTCAGATTTTCTGATCCTTTCCCTTTTAAAGACATACAGTGTGTATGTATGTATGTATGTATGTTTTAGTCATGTAATGTAATGTACAATATCTGCATTATCTTCTTTCTTCTTCTTAGTTATAAAAGAATTTCTGCAATCTCTTTCAATCATCACGACCAACTCTGCGACCACCGTCATCATCATCATGTATGTATGAATATGTGTAGGATAAGTTAAAAAGCTAAGAAAAAGTGAACGCCGTTCTTACGATTTTACTACTATACTACTACTACTACGACTACTATACTCTCACTTTTGACTTTGAAAATTCAGAGTAAAGAAAAGGGGACAAAAGTCAGTGTTAGTTATCTCTATACGAAATAGTAGTGCGTAAGGTACTCTGTTTCTCTTGCTTTTTGCTCCTGGAAAGCTACATAGGTAGCTATGTATATCAGATCAGAGACAGTTGCTCCGTTACAGTTACCTCGTTCAACTGGATACTTTTGCGGAATGTGACTCAAAAGAAAAGAGCTTGGCAAGTATACACATTACACATGCACGTATGAATATAATATACATATGTGCATAAAATGCCCAACTATCAGCTATAGCAGACAAGTACAAAAGTTGGTCTTTGTCCTTGCGTCTTCCGTCTAGTGTCTACTGTCTACAGCTATTCCACTCTGTGTTCTGTTTCTGTCGTCTCGTTATGCAAGTTGGATGGGCGATGCGGGATTTGGCGTGTAGTATTGTAGTAATAGCAGTGCATTGGATTTCGAGTTTTGCGTGAGCGTTCAGAATGCTATGATACATATATGTATGCATAACATATAAGAAAGGAAAAAATAAAAGACCAAGAGAATTACTTACTTGAGTTTCTACTTAGGATTCGAAAAAGAGATTCTGTGGCTGCCTGAACTGCTGAAAGGGGGGAACGAGGGAAAAAAGAAAGTGAGCAGGAGCATAAGCAGAATTTACAAAGTCCTTGGAGAAATCCATTTTTAAGTAAACTCTTTTCTGCAAACCTGAATGTAAATGTGAATGTGACTTTGGATGTGGGAGTGAGAGTGTACAGTGTACAGTACATTTTATCCATTTTGTATAGATATTATATTATGTATTCTGGTGCATTTCGAAATCCCATATTACGAGGCTAAATGCAAGCAGGTACTATAATATGCCTCCGTGGTTCGCGGGCTGTCATCGTCATTCGTGTCCTGGTCTGGCCTGGTCTAGTCTGAGGTCTCCTTGCCTTTAAGAGCGAGAGTCACAAGTGAACTCTTTGGAATTTGGGAGAGAAGGACCAAGAAGATGAGAGGAGTCTTCTCAACATTTTCTTCACTTCGTCTTTTCTCCAGAGGCTCCATTCTCCATCCCATTCTATACAATTTCATTTGAAAGACATTCTAAATTCCCGTATAGAATGGGTAAAAGATGCTCAACCTAGTAATCGTATGCTTATGTGTATGCATGTATGTATGTACTTGTTTGTGCATATGTGAAAATAGGCACATATGCATCAACCGTGTGTATGGTGTAGGGAGGCAACATAGTTTTTATCCTATTTTCCATCTGTAATATTTGGTCATGTCCTCCGCCATTCGTTTATACATACATACATGCATGTACATATATAATGTGGGAAAAGAAAGGGTCATAAAAGGAAGTTTTCTGCACATGGAGAGAGAAAAAGAAAAAAAGTTGAGGTGAAATGCAAGATCTTGCTCTACTTTTTTATGTAAAAGCTGACTCAAGACTTGGGGTCCAAGATTTTGGTCGTGTAGTTACACACATACATGAAGTGATGTGGTTTGGAAATTACGATTGACTATTGAGTGAATTTCTTTTAGTTAGCACAAACATACTTTGGGGAGAATTTCGTGGTGTTCCACTGGATATGCAGGTTTTGTTGCATTTTTGCACCAGAAGGGAACAAAAGGGAATCGGTGGCTGACTGAAACAAGAAAACGGTTTTAAATAAAGAAAGGATGTTCAAATGTGTATGCACAAACATTTGTGATGGTCTTCGGGTGTTAACGATAAAAACTAAAAACTTAAGCGTGTGCATGTTTTTTTACAGTTAAACTGAATTTTGGTGTTGTTTTTTACGACTTTTAGTGCCAAGAAAAGTGTTGAAGGAAAAGTACCAAGGCGAAGTTGATCCTGACGAGCTTTTCGAGGATGACACAGAGGACGAGGTGATCGACTCCTCTGTTAGCGGGGTGATTGAGCAACCTTCGATTTACTCTCCAGATCATTCCAAGAGTTGGTCAAACACAAAAACAACCTCCAAACCCAGACAAACCTCCCTTAACCAGCCATCAGGTAAATGTCTATTTTCTTAATACTCTCTAAGTCTAAGTTAATCTGCACGCTATTAAGCTAATTACTGTATATTATTGGTAATAAATGATTATTTTTCTGCACCGTAAAAGCAATTTAACAAAAATCATTTAATCGTATACCACTAAGAATCTCACCTAAAAACCTCGTAGTATATTACTAAACTAACTACTTTGCAACAGTACTTACAAAAATAATTACAGCGTGAGCTTATTGTAAGTTGTAAGTCTATCACTTATGGAAATGGGAGATTTACTTAATATATTAAGCGTAACACTCTTCTAACTTCACTTGCGTATACATTCTCGCTGCTTTCTACTTTCAACTGCAAACTATAACGTTTTAACGCGTCTTACTAATATTTTTCAAATACGTAACTATATAAAAAGCCTCACTCTATTTTAATGATTACACGCGTAAATATAGAATTCGCACAGTAAAAATTCACTCTTATTGTGTAAAAGTCCTCGTGAATCTTATAACTGTAGTCTATAATGTTCGTCCATGTTCTATACTTAGATATTCACAAGAATTTATTTAGTAATGATCAAATTTCAGTGTCATAACTCTGGTGTAGCACATAAAATATGTACATTATTCATTCACATAAAGCTTCCTCTATCTAGCCTTGTGTTTGTTTTGTCCTCATTCATACACTGTCTATATACAGTATGTATAGGTAGAGCTCCAATGCTATTTATAGCCCGAGGAATACTTTGATGCCTCCCATTAAACGCTTTCGGATGACTTGTCAAAACGCGTCTTCATTAAAACAAACTTGCATTAAAACTACCGAAATAAATTTGCTACATGATCCTGATAAACACGGTATACATATAGTATCTATATATTTAGAGAGAGATGAGCTTGCACTTGGTGCACTGCAATAAATTGCACTTTGATTCCCGTTGTCGGGATCGGGAATAAAGCCGTTTCCTTCAATAACACAAATGTCCTTGTCATTCATTCACTGTGTGCGAGTCAGTAGATTTTAGTATTATTTGTACTTGTGCGTCTCTCCTCGGATTTGTATTTGGACTTGGACTTGAATTGGAAGTCGAGTTCGGCTTCAGATTTCTATCCTATTATATATAGACAGATAATACCATAGAATAGATAGATAGAGCGTGTGTGTGTGTATGTATATGGTGCAGAGCCAAAAAAGGATTGGAGCGGTACAATATCAATTGCATTGATGATGGCATCTAATGCACTTCCCCCGTCATGACCATGCCAATGTCATGCCATGACAATGCCAATGCCGATGACAATGACTTTGACAGACTGCCAAAGTCGTTTTCTCTGTCGTCTCGTCTCTTTTCATCCCTTTTTTATCTATCCTCCGTCTCTATCCGTATCTATGTATGTGACTCCAATCTCTCTCCATCTTTTCCTTATTTTTCTTTTTCCTTTACAAGACAACCCCATGACACGTGACATCAACTTTCTTTCCAAACATACACACGGTCTCACAAATATTTAGGTAAAAAAGAAAATTGTAAATGTTCAGCAATTATTTTTAATTCCATCTGATTTTTAATACCTAATACACAAACTAAACCATGCACCCTCTATTTAAGCAAGAATTGGATGAAAAAGACGATATGTTTACACTCGGAAAGTCAAATAAGACAAATGCATCATGCTGTTTAAAGATGTTTGTGCTGCGGTTTATAAACACTAATTTATTACCTATTTGAACTACCCACTGAAGAAAAAAAAGATGTAAGTATCATGAAAATCATCAAACTCCTACAGAAAGATGTCGAAAACCGGTGGGCTGCAGCCGAGACAGTTGCGGTCACCTTTTTCATTACAGATTGATGGAATATTTTTGTCTGGTTAAGGTTTTTCTTGTGGAGAAATTCCCCATTTTTCGATCCCTTTCGTTTCATCCGTTGTACATATGCTTGCATCTGCACATATATTCCAGTTTTCTCTCCTTTCTGCTCTTGAAATGCTTCTGGAGACTCTTTGAAAAATAAAGGGAAGGACGAAAACGGGACTGGTGGTGGTTGAGGAATATAAAGAAAGAGAGAAAACACGGGATTCCTTCAGTTGTTTTCCTTGTTTTTCTTCCCCTTTCCTTTTCCTCTGGCCTTTTGATACATACAAAGGATGGAACTGAACAAGTCTACAAACCAGACAATAAGAAACCAACACAAACCAAGGCAAAATAGTCGGACGTACGCTTAAGTGTATGGCGTGGCCAACTTACACACACTCTCCCCGTTTGCCTTTACTCTACATTCTGTGTATGTATATTCCACATTCTTCGTAACGTTGATCGAAAATACACAAAATTTCTTCTATATGTACTTTATTTACCAAGCCAAGTTTGGAAGGTCTCTCTTCTCTCTCACTGTTTTATTTTTTTTCAGATGTATAAAAAACAGAGAAAAAATAACAGATGGAGAAATGTGTGTTGGTTTGGTTTGGTTTTGGTTTTTTCATGGGCTTCTTCCTTGATGCTGTTGATGCTATAAGCAAAACTCAACCAATTGAAAAATGCTGTTCACTGTTCACCCTTTGATTTACACACCAAAACTCCATCCATGTCCATACCTCTGTCTCGTCCGTTTTCTGGTTCTTTTCTCTCCTTCTTCTTCGTTTCCCTTCACGTTTTTTCACGAGGATGAAGAAAAACAGTTTCCATTGACATGGACATCAAAAGTTCTTTTCCCTCTTCTTATCTTTCCTTTCTCGAGTTGAGGAGAGTTGAAGGAAGTTCGTGGGTCGAAAGTCGAAAGGAAAATACACTCATGTACATATATGTATATGCACTGTGCACAAAATAGGGAGAAAGTGAAAAGGTTTGACTAACAAAATTCCTCAGTATTTGTATATCATTCTGCGTTGCAAAGGGGGCAACAGGAAGCAGAGCAAGAACAAGAAGAAAAGAAGAAAGGGTTGATCTTCATGTTGACTTTTGACATCAAGTAGACATAAATGTCAACCTTTCTTGGGCCATTGTGTGGGCGTTTAGCCGAGTACGTTACACCATCCAATTTCAAGGATTGAGTTGAAAATTGAGGTGACAAGCTAACCTTTAACTTTGCTGTCAATTTTTATTGCCAAATAAAATTTTTTACGCATATAGAAAATTTGGTTCTCGTGAACGTGTATATGTATAATGTATTTTGAAAAATATCAAAGGAACTTAAACATTAAATAGAAAGCTCAGGAGCAAATTTAATATAGTTATGTCCGTTTGTGTCCACTCTTTGTGTGTTTCAAAATAAAATAGTAGAAAAATGAGCCTAAAAATCTTAGTTTGTTTAAAAGGAAAAACCAAGATATTTTTAGCATTAAAGTAGATTTTCAAGACGAATGAAAGATGTAGACTTGTGAAGGTTCTGGTTTGCTCTCCTTTCTCTGGCTGTCTAATGCGTTAGCTAATTCCAAGAAGTACTTTACGATCATACACTTTTATCTTTGATATTTTGATATTTCTTTCGTAAATGACAAGCAAATCGATGAAGTACCTCAAGACAAGGGAGAAGAAAAGATTCAGGCCATGTCAATAAACCCGGTTGTCGGGAACTCATACCAAAAAATTCGTTTGAATTCGAAATCCGACTGATGTTGAATATCTGTCTGTCCGTCCAACTTTTCCTTTATAAAATATGGTGCTTCCAGTCTCCCTTTGTACAAGTACACATACATATACCAACACAAGTGTCTACAAAGAGAAACTGTGGCTATATATGCTTGTAAGTATCTGCATAGTTAGTCTAGCGTTATGTGTGTATCAGAATCATTGTAGAGAAAGCAGTAGAGGGAAAGCGATATGTACACACATACAAATTATATACATTATACATACATATATATAAGAACTGTATCTAAATGTGTCGGTGATAGAGCAACTTTTATAGCTGGAGCTGGACCATAGAAATAGGGCCGTATCTTTTATCTTTATTACATCAGGATCACATCGTTTCTACCTCAGTGATGGTAATATCCGACAAAGAAAGGAATCACAGACAGATTTGGGAAATATTAATTGAGATTAATTGACGTTCATGCTCAGTGTTCACCATCAACCATCACCATCTCGAATTCGATTCGGTCCATGATCCCGATCATGATTATTGTTACATTGCTACGCGAGTTAACTCGACTCGTATCTACTTGATTTGTACCAGGAGACATGTACATAACTACTGCGATGAAAAATGAGGAAATTGAGCATTTTCCGCTTTTCTATTTTTCCGTTCCATTCTTCGTCTTGGTTTCATTTGGAGGACTGAAACGTAAACAGGAAAAAGTATTACTTTCAAGAAAAAGACATTTCAGAGCACTTAATTCGAGGGTCACGCCGTTTCAAAACAAGTCTAAAAGAAAACAACAATTTTTTCACCATTGCACAATAGTAACTAATTGTAATTGTCAATGAGACACGTGTGCATTTAGGTACTTTAGAAAATTTTCAAATTTGTTCATAGTCCACAAATACTGTATCTGTAATATCACAGTAAGTAACTAAATACTGCGTCTAACATCTTTAACTCACAATCGCTCTCTCACTTCTATCTCTTTCTTGCTCTCGCTTACTTCTAAATTTCTTCATGCTCTCTAGAATAACAAAAATTAGACACTCACTCACTCACGCACTCTTTCTCACATCTCACATTAACAAATTTTCACGCATTGTTTCTCGTGTTACTATACACTTTGTTTGTCCGTTTTTTTAAATATTTAACCATAGAAAAAGTTTCTCAAACTAAAAACATGCTCCTAGTACTAGTTCAGTTTTACAAAATGCATTTTGTTTCTCTTTTTTGAAAATTTTGGATTTCAATATTACTTTATTTAAAAATCTTCACTATTAATAATTTTTTTCTAACGCCACTAAAAATACAGATAATACTTTTCGTGCTTTACTTGTGTACGTCTCTAAGTCTCCGTGGTTACCGCAGAATTTCAACGCGTAGGTTGTCACAGATTTTGCGTAGAATTCCGCTGTAACCATGCAAGAAAGTTAAAAAAAACGTACAAACGTAAAACACGAAGCAAGTATTTTCTTGTACAACCGTATATTGTCATATTACTTTTGTGTTTTACTACATATTCGTTTTATTTAATACATTACAAATACAAATGATATTCCAATTTAAAACATGAGATTAAGCATATACATAAAAATATAGTATACAGTACAAAGATTTTAATACATGATACATGTTCAGAAGCAAACGGAGTTGAGAAAGAGAAAGCTGGTGCTGAGGACGGCGACAGCCAGACCATCTCCAATACAGGGGTACAAAGAGATGGAAACGGACTTTTGAAAAAGTCCACAGGCAGAGTGAAGACTTGGGCTATGGACAACGCTGGCAGTGGCAGTGAGGTCAACAACGACATGCATTCTACAAGTAAAGTTGGTGTGGTGCAAAATACCGACTCCTTTAACTCGCAGTCTGGCGTTCGTATTATGCATCTCATTTCAGGGGGAATTCATGCTTATGATTTCATTTCCAGTAAGTGCACTCGCCACTTTTCTATATACCCATTGTACAAAGTACATGATTATCCTACATAATAAATATGTATGTACATATACTGCGTGTGTGTTCTATATAATATATAACACAACCATCGTATATATTAGTAGATATCTAGAGTCTAGAGACAGTCGCAGCGTGTAACAATAGTATGTTTCAAATTATTGTACAAAACCTTTTCATACTTCCATATGTATGAATATGTATGTAGAGTATGGAGGATGTTCATGTTCATGTTTATGTTCGTGATCATAATCATGATCATGATAATATTGTGTAAAACTCGAATACAACTATTATTTGTCGGGATGCAGTTTGCGTCCCTTTACTTGGACTTGTAGTTGTCGTTGTCGTGTAATACTTTCAAGCCGGGAAAGGGACAACGCTGTACATCATGCTGTACATATATGTATACATTACCCATAAATGCAAGTAAAGACTCTTGCAAAACTTTCCTGATGCTCGTCCGCTTCCGTTTCTACTTTGTATCTACATTTGTTCCCCGTACCAAATCATATCATATCACACATATTTCACCTAGGAAATTTTAATTAAATGTCCTCGATCTGTGGACTGTGTCGACCAACTACCAAAACTAAAACTACAAACTAATATACGAACAAAGATAGAGACCGAAAGAGAAGGACAAAGACAAAGTAAAAGTAAAACTATGAGTATGTATGTACCCGTATGCACCTAATGAGTATTAGGTAAAAACATTTTCCTCTCTCTCTCTCTCTCTCTGGTATATTCTGTTAATCCTGTATAATTGAGCGAGGACGGTTGTTCAACCGCAAAACTTCCCCAACCTTTACGTGTAATATGTACGTATACCTATACGACTAACTATTTGTATTCGTCTCATATTTGAATTTACAGTTCATGTATGTATATATCAATACACAGCCCCTTTTTGGGCAGAATCTCAAAAAATATTGATTTGTCAGGAAATTAGAATTTAAGAAAATGGTGATTGTAGTTTTTTCTTCATAGATAAAAAATATAAATATTGTACATATTGTATGTATTGTTTGCTGATGTTATTTTATTGTGTAATATTTCAGAGAATCCTGAAAAGTTGTTTCTCTACGTGGCCATCAGCGTGACGTCCACCCTGTTTCTAGTTATCCTGTTAATTTTGTTGAAAATTGCGATATACCGCAGGAGGCGAAATGCCGGGGGAGGGGAAGGAGGGGGTGGAGCCTCACAGGATGGGGAGCGCCGTGGCTCCAAAGGAAAAACCACCTCCGCCTCCACCATGCCCATCGTCTCTTCCGGCCTGAGTGATATCGACGAACTGAGTATGGTCCTTGACCCTAGTGACATAACCTTCACCGAGTTGCCCTCCATATTCCGACATTCAACGTCCACCACACCCATTGCCATGGTGGATGCAAACAGTAGAGACCAGCAAGTCCAGCAACAGCAAATACAGCAACAACAACAACAAATTCAGCAGCAACAACAACAGCAGCAGCAGCAAATTCAACAGAGAGAAAGTCTGTACGGTCCACTGGGCGGGAGTAGTAGTCATAGTACCAATAGTATTCGACCTTTGTCCACCATCACGGGTACCGTTTTGAGTGGTTGTGGATCGTCAGGTACGATCTCCACCATTGCCACGACTGCCCTTGGACCCAACACAATCCCCATCAGCACAACCAATACAAGTCAACAGACGGGTCAAGTGGTCAGGTTTAGTAATACGCTCGGGAGACGCGACCGGGACACGAACAATCCAAGAAGTCTCAGTAGAGACTCGGC
The DNA here is from genome assembly GCA_034698285.1 of Sminthurinus bimaculatus. NCBI lineage: Eukaryota > Metazoa > Arthropoda > Collembola > Symphypleona > Katiannidae > Sminthurinus > Sminthurinus bimaculatus. The sequence goes on along the minus strand of JAQIVE010004045.1, from coordinate 4,289 downwards.
CAACAACCTCCATTTCTATTATGGCTGAGGCTGAGAACTAATTGTTACTTACTATAACTACTTATTATATTATGCACGCAATGTTGTATTAAAATGTGTATGAGTCATTCATAAGTATAAGGTGAGTGAGATTATGCCTTTTGACAAAGGTCGAGTGGTAAAAATTCCATTACAAACCTGACAAGAAAAGCATCCCGATGTTTCGATGTTTCTTGAATTAATCAACAAAATTTTACAACTCAACCTTTGAAAAAGTTAAAAAACATAATCCAAGCCATCTTTTTACAGTAATTTGTTCAAACGAATGCGAGATGAATTTGTACTTGACCATAAAACTTGCACTGTCAAACAGCATAATTTTACAAGTATACATTTTGCATTTATTTAGTTTATTATCTATTCATTATTTAACTTGCTATGGAAGAATAATATGTTCAAAAATGTTGTTATACGTCCTGTCCCTGTCCTTATCTTTTATGAGAAAGCTCATGTATTTTCGTTACTTAACTAAAAAGTACTTCAAAATCAACCGGGGAATTTCCCCCTGAATATTGATTCTTTATATATCAGTATTTTGCACAGCAAAAAGCAACAAAATAAATAAATGTTTGACGTGTTCTTCTTCTTTAAATTGTTTCCGGAGCTATTCAAATGTGCACCTTTGATATCTATATATAGGTACATGGTACATAAATATATATATCTTTACTTATATTTAAAATAACAATAAAATGTACGAATAAATGTATTGTAAAACAATGAGCCAGCACAGCCGAATTTAAGGAAAGAAACAAAATGTATACCTCATACCTCCAAACAAATACCCAGTTTTTGAATCACATGTAATATTATGATAGTATTATTTATAAATAAATAATTTTATTAGCATGTATGATACATATTGTAACAATACTATTATGTAATAATGATAAGTGAATGAGTGGCCAAGTGAGTTAATAACACTGAACTAATTAATGTGTAACACGATTCAGTGTAAAGTGTAAATCATCAACAAACCCACCCACATGAAAAAGTACTTAAAATAGTTTTGTAATCAAAAGGGTCATGTCATATGACGCGAATGCGAGACAAATAGCGATCAAGGAGAAATAACCTGTTGTGAAACAATAAACAATCATTTTCTATAACATGTATGGGGGTTTTTTGTGTAATGCGCACAAATATTTTGGATCTTTTCATTTGCACTTTATTTGTATTTACATGCATACAAATAGCTAAATTTCATGTTCATTTCATTTCATTCGTGGAGTTGTTAAGCCTCTTTTTAAACCCTCAGTAGAAGAATGCATATACAAATGTAAAAAATAAATGCATACCTAAATAAGTATTTGTTTTATTAAAACCTTTCTATTTTCAGGACTAAAATACATACATAAAAGAAACGTTTCAAATGGGTTTAAAAAACTTTCCTCGAAGCTCCTAAAATAGAAATGGACCCATTTCCTTTCAAATCCTTTATGATTTACCTTGCGTACAGAAAAGGGACAGTCAACTGTTACATCCTTAGGAGCTATTCATATTTTGGTATTTGACCTGGTCTCAATACATGCTCAAGCATCGACTAGAAAACTCGTATAAGAAAATTCCTTTCTCTTTTTTGCGTCGATACATACATACTATTCAATATTCTAAGACTCGGACAAAACTTAAATGCATACTGCAAAGTCATTTTTGTGAGCTTGGTTGTTTTTCATTGTTTTGAAATTAATTTAATTCAGTTTGAAATAAAAGACTGTAAAAAATTTGGAGAAAATGGAAATCCAAGACAAGACGTTGGAGTCCTCCTGTGACAAGTTCTTTGACCTCCCAAAGGAAAAATCAGTGGCGGACTATCTTTTGAGGAAATGTCAAAGTTTCTCCAGCATTGGTCACCCGTGCATTGTAAATTTAATAAACTATATTCTTTATTTTTTAGCCACTTATTAACCTATTCGTTTTATGCAACTTATGTTTTTGTAGAGAAATAACGCGGAAAGTTGTATACATTGATCGTCTTGTTGCATTACCTACATTAGTTTTCTCTTCTATTAAATCGTCATTAACTATGTATATAATACTTAATACTTATGCGCAGACAAACCCTACAAATGGAATGGAAATCCAATATGAGGAAGTGGAGTCCTTATCAGCGAAAATAGCAAGTTACCTTCAAAAAAATGGCCTGGAGGCTGGAGACATTATTATTAACACATCCCACCATGCTACACTTTTACATGTTTTCTTCATTGGGGTCTGGCGACTTGGCGGAATTGTCCGATGTTCATATCCAGAGGATATTGGAGGTTTGAATTTTATTATGGTTAAAATGAAACAAAAACAAATCTACAATTACTTTTGACACATGATTTTTCCATAACAAAGAACCCCCCAGCTTACGTTTCAAAGTAGCATACTAGTATAATGTCAATGAATTAGTTAGTATCTTCAATTATAATCACGCATACATCATTTTTAGATGTTCTCGTTTCCCGAATAATTGAGCCCAGAGTGAAATTCCTCCTTTGTGATGAAAATACCCGGGGAGACTTTTTGCAGGCAGCAGCAATCGCCGCGACTGCTAGCGGAGGAAATTCGGAGGTGAAAGTCATCGTTTTTGGAGAGAAAGCGCTGAAAGACAACTGCATCTCTATTCATGATATTTTGGACGAATCTTCTACAGGTTGGATTGGTTTTTGAATTCTTCAAAAATTTTCAGTTATTTTATGGCAATCGTAAAAAATGTAAGGTTCTATGAGCTTCCACTTATCTCCATTTTCTTTACAGATATTGAGTGTGATTTCCGTCACAAAGTTGAAAGAGAGGACGTTGCTTTGCTTTTGCCTACAAGCGGAACAACGGGAGAAAGCAAGGCTGTGGTCTACACTCACCAAGTTCTCATGAAAAACATTCTCTTGTTTCAGCATTTTCCTTTTACTGACGACCCAAACAGCCCGTCGCTGGTCACAGGAAAGCAAACTCATTTTACAGGCTGTGTATCTCCTTTGGCCTTCATGGCCGCTGGTCGATATGTCCTTATGATGCGAGATGTAAATCAAGAGAATATTTTGAAAGCTGTTCACGCGTACAAAGTAAGAAAACGTTTCGATTTCGTAAAACGTACAATTTCAATGTCTGCTTTGATCTAACCTTTGGAATTTTAAATTTGTTTCAGGCAAAATCAATATTCAGTTTCCCCAAATTCCTAACTGGCCTTGTTTCCAGTCTATCTGCATCTCAGTTTGATTTGTCGTCACTTGAGTTTGTCTTCACGGCTGGAATGATTGTTGGACCTTCGTTTTTCAAAACTGTCAAAAGCCTTCCAAATGTTAAAAGTGTCGTTACGGTAAGACAGCATCATTAAGAATTACAACAACTATTACGTTTACGTATTGTTTATGAAAGTGATTTCAAAGTCTTGGGGTTAAATTCATGGAATATTTTTATATTCTAGATCTATGGAATGACGGAAACTGGCTTTCTGGCATCAACAGTCACGTGGGCTACGAAAGACGGAGAAATACAATCTTACATTGGTGAGAAATGAGAAATTTACATTATCAAAAGCTTTATGAACTTATGTGTATGTATTTTAAATAAGAATTCAATTGATCATGTTGTGAATTGCTTTAGACCCTAGTACAAATATAGGGATGGAGGTTTCTCCAGGTTCTCGATTGCAAGTTCGAGACGTTGACACGGGCAAAGTTCTTGGCAGGAGTCAAAAGGGTGAACTCTGCTTTCAAAGCGAATTAGCATCTCCTGGATATTGGAAAAATCCTCAAGTAAAATACTATTGAAAATTGAAAACTTATACATATTTGCGTGTAAATAAAAAATCTGAGATCGAATCACAGTTTAAAAAATATGATTTTTCTCTACAGGCTTCTGCAGTGACTTTCAGGGACGGGTGGGTACACACGGGAGACCTGGGTTACGTTGACAACAATGGAAAGATCCATGTTCTAAACCGAATTAAGGATGTATTTAAATACTATAACAACCACGTCACTCCGAGTGAAATTGAAAACGTTATTTTGGAGCATCCGTCTGTGGTTGAGGCCGTTGTGGTTGGAATTCCAGACCCTAATGGTGGCGACACAATACCGAGAGCCTTTGTCACTATCAAGGATTCTTACTGCCCAGATAAAACCTGCAACAAGATTCTTCAATTTACCAACAGTAAGGAATTATTAAAACGCTTAAAAAATACATATTAGGGGTCAACCCGATGGCAATGTAAGCTCGTGTAAATGTAAATTCTTGTGTAAATGTAAATAATTAATACAGGG
>JAQIVE010004044.1:0-15313 GCA_034698285.1 Sminthurinus bimaculatus | reverse complement strand
TGTAACTTTTGAGCCCGGGATCGCACAGTAACGAATCTTTCGGGTATTTTACGAGAAAACGATGGAAAATCTGACCCTGATAATATCATCGACGGGCGTTTGTCGGGTAATGACCTATATCCGGGTTTTTGCGGGAAAACGGACTTTTATGTACATTTTGAATGGGGAACGTTTTCATCATTTATCGGTCATTCTCCTATGAAATAGGATGGAACCAAAACAAAAAATTATCTACATTTCTAGAAAAATCCAGATATGCAACTGGACTGGAATGAAAATGTGTTCTTTACATTTTTTCACGAAAAAAACAAAAAGTGCCATATTTTTACGGCCGATCGATTTCCGACTTCAGGTCATATCGTGACCTCCTGCCCTAGTGTTTCGAGGACCACGATAATAATTTTAGACTATGTTATAGAGAATCGAATTCTCTACAACATAGTTGAAGCACAACATTCTGCAATATGAATTGCGGAAACGGCATCACTTTATAACGAGAATAAAAAATTGGCCATATTTAGACGGCCGACACTGTATTTTGTTTGTCATACCAACAATTTAAGTTTATATAAATGTAGCAAAGTTCTATTTTTCTGTAAAATTCAGATACTATAACCTTTTCCAAGTAAATTCCCAATCAGCACACCGAATATTGGTTCCCAATGGTAGAAAACCACAAATTACTATTGATCACAAAACCCATAGATACAATATTTTCTTAGCATCTGACCATAATCCAAAATCATTGTGATTTTAAAACCATTTACTGTCAACTCAATAATTCTTTCCTCGGTTGCTTATAAAAACAGCAGAGTTATTGGTTGTATTAAATTGCATTTTATGCTACATATTTGGCTGATAATTATTGGTATACCTGTCACTTTATAGTTAAAACTTGCAATGCAGTTGAAAATAACACAAGTTCATATTGCATATAGTCATTTATGTACTATGTACTGTCTTGTAAGTTGATCAAGACAGATATCGAAAATGACAGTAATTTGAAACTTTTTGTTACTTCTATAAAACTTTCTTTCTAAATTATTCTGTACTACCCTCGTTGTTACTTTATTACAGTAGACGCTCGATTATATGACGTATCTCATGTTGCCCCTAGTCTGATCATCGAGTGTCTGCTCGATTCTCCGATAATGATATTTTTGTGAGTGCTAATAACATCTAGCGGATGGGTGTATGAAGTAGTATGGATAGATGTACATACAGAAAAAAACCAAGGAGCTCTGACGATGTTTTAAACTGCTTCTTAGTTATTTAACGCTCGATTATCCTACAGCCGTCGGATAATCGAGCGTCGGATAATCGAGCCTCTATTGTACAGTATAACCTCCCTTTTATGAACCTCCTTGTTATGAACATTCTATGTTATGACATTCCCTTTTATGAAAAAATTTGCATAAACTCATAACGTAGAATTGTGGAATGTCATTTCAAGCTGTGACATTCCTCGCATTCCAGGGACTTTCGTGCATTGGAATGTCGTTCATAACAAGGAATTTGCATTCCGTGTTATGAATTCCTTCTGCAGGAATTAATTCATAACATGAAGGGAGTACTGTATTCCCAAATTGATGATAGTCCAAAATCATAAATTTTATTCATTTGTTTTCTCTCACCTGCTATACCTAACTACCTCTATTCTGTGTCTATATCCCTGTTTTAATATGTTTTGCAAATATGGACAAGTTTTATGGATGATAATTTCAATAAAAGCCGAAAATTCGAAGCGAGAAAAATTATTGTTGCATGCTGTACATTGTACATGCAACAACAGTATGTTGACCTTTAACATACCCGTCTGGACCAGGCCGATCCGGAAGGAAATACCATTCATCTTCGGGTTTAATCGTCAGCTGACCCTTTGCAGTCCCATTAAATAAAACACTACCCAGAACGATGTCATATCTATAGTCCTTGAAGCAGTGTTTAGCGGTTAACACCCACAATGGATGAATAAGTGTCCCACCGCAAGATCCCCTTTCCGGGTAATACTTTGACCGCAACTTCACAATCGCAAAAGATGGGCGTTTGTGGGGAGGCACTACAATTCCGCCAGTAATTCGTCCTGGAAATGCAAAGATGGTGTCTAATTTTATTGATTTATCGCATGCTGTGCAGCATTGTTTGATAAGTTTACGGACCTTGTCTAGGCCAAAACAATAATATTTCAATTCAATCATGATAGTAATATAAGAGTTTCCTTTGCAAAGGCTTACCACTTGGTGAAGGCAATTGAACTTCGTTGTGGGGACAAAAGTATCGAGTAAAAGGCTCGCACTCTCTGCTGTCTCTTCCACCTGTAAAAAAACAGGCTTTACGTTTTCCAATAGCCAATGGAAAAGCATAATTTGTTATAACAAAAAAAAAGGGGGCAGTTTTGAGTGCAAACATACTGCACTCGGGGTTCCAGGCAAGGCAATTAAAATCGCTGTAGGTTCGAAGTCGGGACACGGGAGCCTTCAAAGGACCCTCAAGGAAGCCTTTATTGATGTTATCTAGAAACCGATTTTGCTGCATGCAAATTGATTGAGCAACGCCCAAATTGAGCACCGCTGCTTTTCCAACACAGACGCCGCTAATTAATACCCAAAAATGCAGAAATATTGCATTTCCAGGGGTCGTCATGATTTCTCAGTTGCCAAGTTCAGCAATAGAAATACTCAATGCTCTGTCTTGACAATATTCATGCCTAATCAAAACGGAGAACAGCAGTAACAAGGCATTAAAGCTTTATGAATTTGCTCATCGCTGAAATCAAGGGTCATAAATTGTCATTGTTTCCTTCTTTAATGGCGTTTTAATGCTACAATCAAAAGTCATAAATGATAGTTAGGAACAAGGGAGTCCATTTTAACTGTGGTTTAACATGCAGGAAAGATGTCGAAATACTCTTATGTTGAGTATTTTATCATCTGCAAGACATTGTAATCCTAAAATTCTATAATAAAAAAAAGGTCCGATACGGAGTTGTCCAAAAGTTGAAGCGACTATCTCCCAAATCGAATAATCCGCTTTCATAAAATCGTTGAAATGAAAAATGGTTGTACAGTAGACTCCCTTTAAGCCAGGCCCATATTTTTCATATTTACTCGGTTAAAAAAAGTTTTTAAGCCCTTAAGACTATAACAGATATTTGACAAGCTGGACTGCAAAAATACTTTTCAGATATTAGAAGCGAATGTTTTTTTTTGCAATATTCCTTCTCAAAACAAATTAGTTTCATGAGATTATCATGAGATTTGCTTATATTTTTTGATGCGTATCTGGTCGAAAAACTTGTCAGAACCTCATGAAAATTCCATAATATTTTCATGCGCCCGACGTGTCAACTCGTAAAAAAACAATCGGCCGCATGAAATTCGCATGAAAATATCACCATGTGAACATCAACTTATTTTTTGATATCAATTAGCCACGACCTTATGTGATTTTGGTGTTTTGTCATGAAAAACTCATAATAATCTCATGAAATTTGATGCGTTTTTGACCAGGTCCGCAGAAAAACCTTATGATGAAACTTACGAAGTTATTTTTTTAAGGGATTGCAAAACAGAAAACATTTGCTACTAGGATCGCCCTTATAAAAATATCCAATCAACTTTGATCAAAAGTTGATGAGAGTTGATGAAATTCAGTTGATGCGCATATGTTTCCAAATTCGCATCATCTTTGATCTTTGATAAGATTTTGGTTTGCATCCGCGTCGCATCATCTCATCAATATCTCATTATAATTTAACCAAATATTTATCATGTCAACAAATTATATTGATCGATTTGTATCAAAATTTCATAAAAAGTTCATGAAAGTTGATGAGATTTTCGACCAAATGTGTGTCAAAATCTTATCAAATATTTTCCCAGATATTTTTCGAAGTGATGCGTTTGCTCTTCAAATTGCAATTGGCATTGTAAATTTTACATTCAATCTCGTAAGAAACATATTGTGCGCTCAGTTTGCCGTACAATGTCCCACTGAAATTACATTTTGGAGGCATAAAAATGCAATAAAATCACGTTTTTTTACATTTTACAATGTTTTTTTCCGCGGCAATATTTTTTTTTCAATAATAAAAGGCAAGAAGTGCGATAATAACTAAAACCGACACTGCACCGGTGATTCAGTCAATTTTAACCGATAAATAACTGATGCGTAATTTGCTCCTTACTTGAGCCATCCTAAACTACTAAGTATTTTGATCTTCTGGTATCCAGTATCAGCAACAAGGTTTTCAAGGTTCACGGGGCGATTCTCGACTTTTAATGATTCGGCCGATTCTTTACTTTCACGCTATTTAATTAAAAAATATTTAAACCTGGACATGTCTGAAACTGCAAAGGACTATTTTGTTATAAAAAAAGTTGAAACGGCGAGCTTGTGAAAATAACTACTACTGATTTGGTTGAGTGCAAAAGGAGGCCGATGTACCATCAAACCGCCGGTCTCCAAAGGTTGATACGGATTTTAAAATACATTTGACGGCTGGCTCCTGTCTCTGGATTGCCACTGTTTTTTGAACAAAAAATGACGAGCTTTTTAATCTTTCAGACACAGGAGTCGCTTTCCGGAGACAGAAGGTTTGACGGTGCATCGCGTAATCGAGAGATTAAAAAACAACATACTGATATTCATTCCTCGGAGAGGCCATTCAAGTGTCTGTGCAGATCGCTGTTCGTGCAAATCAAAGTAAAAAATAAAAGAGCATGAGATGGTTCATTCGGAGGAAAAGACTTTTCCAAATTTATTCAAGTGTTTGACCGTGTTCAGCCAGGCCAATAGTAGATTTTATTTGAACATGCTTTTTATGCAACTATCTTCTTGGCGCGTGAATATGGTCTCTATCTATCTATCCATCAAAGCCCTTTGCCTGTTGGTTTCCTGAATGTAAATACACAGACAAGGTGGATGAACAGCTGCAATTACGCCAGAAAGTTCACCGGGAAGAGAAAAACTTCAAGTGCGGATTCTGCCCATTTTCTTCCATTCATAAGGACAACCTTGTGGTTCACATCAGGATTCATGCAGGCGAGACTCCCTTTGCATGTCAACGTTGCTCTGTCCAGACATATCTTATTTTTAGGGATATTTCTGGTGCAGCTACTTTTGATTACAATAAAATCTATTTTTCTAATATTTCTGCACAGACTCTCTAAACGACCCTCGCGTGGGATTCAACCACAGTAAAAAAACTTTTCATAACATTTATTTTGAATTCCAAAGTGCAATGGTGTCGTAAAAATTCCAGCATAATATAAAAGCTTGAACGTGGAAAACAATTACATGACACAACTGCATTTTCCCAAATAGTGCTTCTGTGCTACCATTTTATTTCACGGTTTTTGTAATTCAATATTTAAAACAATATTTTTTAGTTCAAATGGATGAGAATCAAATGATGGAGGAATCGCGTCAAGACATTTTGAATCAGCTATGTTGGGATCATCTTTGTCCACCGTTTGCAGTAGAAGTGCTGGGCGCGGCTATGTGTATACGTGTTCTACTGCAAGACTTGAAGGAAATATATGTACAGTTGAATGACAGTAAAGACCGAAGGGATGGATATGAGACGGGAAATAAATTCATTCGGAGTAAATCGGGCAGCGGAGCTTTTGCCAAGGCCATTTTGTTTGGCCCAGAAGGTAAACATGACAAAGAGCTGCACCTGTCGGCTCTTGGCTCACACCCGAAAAAAATTTCCCAACCGCCTTTTATTGACTTGCCCATGTCCGCCAGTCAAAGGGAGGTTGGAAGTCTACCTTGGCCTACTTCGACTTGGCTTTTGACTCAAGTGACCTTAATAAGGACCAGTTAGAATGTATTCTAAATGTTTGTCAGCTGGAGGTGCTGAATCAGACTGAGGTGGAAGATCAAGATCCAAATGGCGGCGAATTTCCCAATCGACCAGCAGGACCAGGATGGCAACAACAAGATTCGGCGGCGGAGGGCGAGCTCGAGGCGCAATATCGACTGGGTCTAATTAACGATGGGGAGTAGACAATGATGAAAACGAGACAAATTGTGTACAAGCACGAGTAAAGTTGGAAAGGTGCATCTCAATTCCTTCAAAAAACCAAAAGAAAAGTCAGGAGGTCATCGCTGTTTCCGGTTTTCAGCTCTAGACTGCTGTTTCTAAATGATTGGCATGTCTCTCGGTGTCAACGGTCAAAAAAGCGGAAGTAGACTCAAAAAAGTGCGGTTCCAATTTCCAACAAGCCATCGTTTGAACACATTTCCAACAGCGTTGGTAAAGAAGGAAACAAGCGACAACAAAATGAATCAAAAACACAATCACGACTGGAAGGGTGATTTCATAAAAAACGTCGTTGTTACGTTCAGGGGAAACTCGATGACAAAAGCAACGAACTTCTTGAGGAATGCTTTCATTGCCTTGGGGCCGGTTATACTCTACAAAACTTGCCTCACGCCCCAGGTACATACACCAATCTTCACAATCTGCCTGAATCTTCTGGTCACAATCGTTGCAGGTTTTACAAGAAATTCTTTTGTTTCTAAAATAAAACAGTGTAAGAGTCCGTATGTATGTGAATAAAAATGTTTGTAAAATATTTTATATTGTCTAGCAGCCAAAACAGGCAGGTATCGCCATTTGAACGCACTTAAAGTAAGACAAAAAAATGCATATTTTGGAATACGTCGAAATCTTACTTGCACATGCAGTCAATAAAGTTACTATTTGGAATGGATTCAAAGCATTTTGTTACTTCGTATGGACCAATCTTGTCGCACAAAGCCGAGCAACTTCGGTTTCGGCTCTCCTCCGAACAGATTTGAAGGTCGTCTCGGTTATCGCGAGATGCCTGGTAAAATATAGCACACGAAATACGTAACAAATGGAATTATTAACACTTTCAGCTTTTTCAGACATGCACGATTAAAATGCGGTGTCAAATTCTACTTTCTTACGTTTGCCGAAATTTTTCCTAGTTGAGAGAACCCGATGAGAATTATGAGTAGAGCAGCCATGAGCGGATAATTTTTCTTCATAGTCTAAAATTTTTACTTTTGAAAGTTTAACTACACTGACTTTTGTATTGTCAAAAACGGGAATATAACAAACAGTATTTACATAGGAAGTTGGAATATCAAGACTTTTGTTTCAGCCATTATAAGTTTCAAGTTAAAAATAAACTAAATTCAGTAAAAAGGAAAACCCGAGGAATTAGATGCTGCACACAAAGTCGAGCCGACGAGTGAAGCGGAAAAGGTTTCCTGCATGCACTTTTTGTAAGGTCAATCGATTAAACGATGAATGATGAGTACAGGCCAAAAATAGTATGTTCTGTTCACCACTCGTAAACTCCAGATAATAACTTCTTTTATTGCTTGCACAGCCTGCCAATATTAGAAAATGTATGCGGTATGCAGGCAAAATATAACAAGTCACAAAATGACTCATAGCGTAGAGAGGCCCTTCCAGTGTTCTTTTTGTGCATTGACCTGCATTCAAAATAACAATCTTGTTATTTACGTTCGAGTTCACCCGGACGAAATGTCGTATTCCTGTCAAAGTTGTTTCTACGGCACCGCAAACGCAGGTAATCTAGTGACACGTGTGAGGTAATTCCATAGCATAGTGGGAAAGGGATATGCTGATCCATTAAAAAATTTCAGATCCGCAAAATTGTCATGAGCGCCGTTGAAACGGAGGAATCAGCTCAACAATTTGACAATAAAAATGAAACGGTGGTCAATCAACCCTTCTTGTTAGCGGATACTGAATTCCGGCCCAGGTCATTTAAACTAATTTTCACGACGATGAATCTTTCCAAAACTTTTCAGGCTATTCTTCCGCTGCGCCTGAAGTTTGTCCGAGTGAGCCTTCACATGGACGTGGAAATTATCCTTTCGGTTAGCTTCGTAGGGACAGTGTGGGCACTTGAATTTTATCACACTGTCGTCCCGTTTCTTATGAACTAGTTGATGTCTCTTCAAAATAGTTTTAGTGGAAAAAGCAGTCCCACAATTTGGATGCTGGCATTTGTGCGGTTTTTCGCCCGTATGAGTTCTAATGTGATCCGTTAGCGTATCTTTTCGAGTTGTGGCATAATCACAAAAATTGCACTTAAAGTTTGCTGACTTTTTGCGGTCCTCGGAATGACAGCTGGTCACATGTCTATCCAGTTGGCCGGACTGTTTAGCTCGATAGGGACCCTTTTTGCAGGCATAAGGAGCTTCACCAGTATGCACTCGAACATGAACAGTAAGATTGTATTTGATACTACACGAAAAGGGACAAAATGCACACTTGTAGGGCCTTTCTCCACGGTGAGTCATTTCGTGGTTCATCAGGGCATGTTTTCGCGTTGTCTTGAAATTGCATTGGGCAAAGGAGCAAATGAAGGGCTGATCTGTCAAGTGAACGGCCATGTGGATAGTTAAACTAGATTTTAGTTTACAAGAATACTCACAGTCCGCTTCAGGACACTTTAACGGCTTCCCTGTTGAATGAACAAGTTTATGATGGATTTTGAGGCTACTGCCTTGCTTCGCTCGATACGGACAGAGATCGCAGGAAAACTGTTTGACCGTCGAGTGACACCTCAAATGAGCCGTGAGCAGAGATTTCTCAGTTGTTTTGTAAGGACAAATAGGGCACTTGAATTTACGAACACTGTCGTCGTCCTTGTTGTGAACCAGCTGATGCCTCGTTAAACCGTAACTTTTGCTAAAAGCAGCCTCACAATTTTCATGTCGGCATTTGTACGGCTTCTCTCGGGTGTGGCTTTCAAAGGTGCTTTTTCCGCTAGTTTTGTAGTCGCAGAGGCTGCACTTATACTTTTTTTCGTTACTCATTGTAAATACTATTATTATTGTGTTGAATTTGAACTCAATTTTTGTTGTACCGCAAATACGAAGCTTGATTTTTGTAGAACGTATACAAGGGCAGCTGACAATTATTACACAAAAAAATTGTCCGTTGTTTGGATTTTATTCGTATTGAGTTGAGTTTTTCAGTTGAGGGGCAGAAGGTTGAAAATTGACTGTGGTGATAGTTTTGAGACAAGAGGAAAGATAAAAGAGAGAGAAACAAGTTCGTTGCACTGACCTTAGGGCCAGGGATCTTTTAGAAAACAACAGCTATTGTTCTTTCGATCCGCTGTGTTTGAACCTTTTATCTGAGAACCAATCAAAGGGACCTTTTTCTTGCCTTGTTTTTACGAGAAACGAACAGAGGGCAAGGATCCCTGATATTTTCCTTGAGAAAAAGGGAAATAAAGTTTTAAATATCGCTCAATAAATTTATTCTTTGTGTAGGCTACCGAATTGTAATCTAGTTAATTGTAAAACAGTTTTGTCCCAGGTCTTTTACCTTCAGTTTATATCGAACTCGGTATCGTTGTCATGGCGATAGTAATAGCTGCCACAAATTTCTCCTGTTCCAGATGCAGTGATTTGGTGAGTCATTTGGTTAAAATCAAAAATCAAGTTCTTTCCTTCTACTCCACACCTATTGGAGATAATCAGAGATGTAGGATGTATCAAAGCGTGAAGTAACATAAGAGAGGGTGAGAAGGTAAATGTCAAAGGTGGTTTTGACCTGGGTAACGCTGTCGCCCGTGATAAAGTGAAAGACGGGAGTGTATCCCGTCATAAAAAAATCGGTGAGCTTACATGAGCACCATGCATTTACCGTCGGTGAGTGTAGGAAAGAAACTACCAGGAAATTGTTCACGTCGTTTAACCACGTATTGTTTGTTTCGCCCTCAACGGTGAGGAAGGCGAAGTTTGAATTGACGAGCGAGGTCTGGCAGGGGCCGGGGTCAATATATATGGGAGAGTAGTGAAGATTAGATTGGGGCGCAAAGTCATGAAAATTGTCCAGACTGTCAAGTTTTCCCCAATAAATACTGTGCCCTTTGTCCATTAAAGTAAAATAACACTCCTCCACATTTGCAAAACCCGCGTTTGGCTCTGTCCATTTAACTGTCCGGAACGTAAAATCGTTTCGTAAAAAGTATTTCGACGAGCAGATTGAGCAAATGCAAGTTGCCTGGGCGCCTTGTTCAGGTTTCGTACTTGACAGAGGGGAAATGAAAAACGTTGCCGCCTTAACGTTTTACAGTCGAAGGTACCCTAATGTAGACGTAATAGACCAAGGACCTCGTTTTGTACTTCTTCTTAAGGCAGTTTTAAAGGCCAAACCTGCTATTATTTGAAATTGTAGCAAAAAACTCTTTTCGCGCTCACTAGACTAACAAGGCAAGTGGATCGCCTTCCTTTCATAGATGTGTCCTTTTTCTCATTGTTTCCCTTATTTTTCACAGTGTTTTGTGGAGTGGACAACACAAAAGGTCGGCTGAGAAGGGGCAAGGGAAGAATGTCTGAAAATTCCACCACATGCACAAAACAGTTTGGTAAGGCGTCCATAATTGGTTGCAAATACAGCTGAAGGTCAGGGGACTCGGAGTTTGTCAGTAGTTTAAAGCTTGCCAAAGATTTTTCCAGGGACAATAGCAGAAGCAAAAGAATGGCCATTTTGAGAATATTGCGGATTGCGCTACGAAGTTTCTATCAAACTGCGATTTAAAGATTCATCTTGCAATAGGAATTAGAAGAATGTGAACAAAATGGCAAATGTCAAAAGGGGTGTGACCAAAATGAGAAAATATGTAAATCAAACTGCGCCTTTTAAGTTTTTTTTTTAAGTTTTCAACAGGAGCAGTTAGCATTATGGAAATTTGCAGGGTGTATTCTTGTAAATAGATGCAGAAATACAGTACGTCTTAACAAGCAACTCGTATCGTGAAAGTACTTTTACTGAGGTTTCAAGAGCTTTGTAAACACTGCTTTGTTTTTAATCAAAGACTACGAAAATACTGTCAAACTGTACAATGGCGTTTGCTGTAACATTATAATATATAGTATTTCTTATGTATTTTAAAGAACATGGCACTTGGCATGGCAGCCAACCATTTCTGAATTTACGGAATATTTTGAACTTTCACATTCCTAATTCTTCTTCCACGGATTTACGTATTTCTTGTCTGAAAGTTGTCATAAATTTTGATGAAACATCATGAGATGATTGACCACAATCTTTAAGTCATTGCATGTGTACAGTGTACAGTCGTCAGATTTGTTATGGAAATCAAGTTGGCCTCCGGCCTCCAGGAGGCTAACTTGATCAAGTTAGCCTCCAAATTTTTTTTTCAAAAATGGATGCCCCTTAGTACCCTGAACACGTTTTGGAGGCTAACTTGTCCAGGACAGCCGAAAATCGCATTGTCGATCACGTCCTGGCCATTTCCCGCCCAATTTCAAAAATCCAAAAACCGCCAAAAAACGCCTTAAAGTGTCTTACGGTGTCCTAGAAAGTTTCAGCCCGCTAAACGTCTCCTAACGGCAAAATTTTCAAGTTTCTCAGTATTCGAGGGTACATGTGGGTCAAACAAGACTAGGCATGCATAGAACGCAATGCCCCATGATGTCCTACTTGTGTCCCGCGCTGTCCTACGCTGTCCTACTGCTGTCCTAGACTGTCCTACTACTGTCCTAGCCAGTAACTAACCCCAGGAGGGCGCCAACATGCTGTCCTACCGTAGGACACTCAGCCTCCTCAATCCCCATGCTGTCCTGGTCTCCAACTTAACCAGGACACTCAGCCCCCACTGTCCTGATGCTGTCATGGCCTTGAACTTGGCCAGGACACTCAGCTTCCACTGTCCTGATGCTGTCCAGGCCCTAAAAGAGGCCAGGAAACTCAGCCTCCACTGTCCTGATGCTCTCCTGGCCCTAAAAGAGGCCAGGAAACTCAGCCTCCACTGTCCTGATGCTCTCCTGGCCCTAAAAGTGGCCATGACACTCAACTTTTACTGTCCTGATGCTGTCGTGGCCTTGAACTTGGCCAGGACACTCAGCCTCCACTGTCCTGATGCTGTCCTGGCCCTAAAAGTGGCCAGGACACTCAGCCTCCACTGTCCTGATGCTGTCCTGGCCCTAAAAGTGGCCAGGACACTCAACTTCCACTGTCCTGATGCTGTCCTGGCCTTGAACTTGGCCAGGACACTCAGCCTGGTTTCAGGACGCTCTACGATTAATAATTCAACAGCCATTGCGTTGGTCCAGTCTAACGACGCTTATAAAATTCTACCAGATCATGTCACACACTCTGATTGAAGACGATGTATTTGACTTTGATGCTGCATTTAGGGTAATTTTGTGTATACTCGTTTCAGGTAAACAACGTACCGTGTTTGTTTGAATTGTGCGGCAGCATCCAGTAGTGCTGCAATTTGAATAGTCCGTCGCGTAAAAAGTGAAAGGAACTTTTTAGTGCGGCATGCATTTTCCATTAAAAATGCATGTAGTGCGGCAGCATCCAGTAGTGCGGCACTTTGATTTGTCCGTCCCCAAAATGAGAAGAGAATTTTGTAGTGCCGCTGCCGCACAATTCAAACAAACACGGTACGCTACAAGACGTGATCGTACGCCCCAGCCAAAAAAAGACAAAAAAGATCAAATAAAAGTAGTACTGCAAAACATCGATACCCCATTTGGAGAAAGTTCCCGAAATGATTCTCAATGCGAATAAGTTAAAGCTGGGAAAGTTCTGGGCCTTGCAAATAATATCTGAAACGACGTCAAAGCTGATCTGGAGACGAGAACGAGCATTTTTAGTCGACAAAAACTGACGGGGAAAATAAGTCATTTCGACGCCGGTAAACTCCTTAAACTCCAATGTATGCGCCTTTATAGAGGAGTAGAATTGAAGCTACAATTAATTCTGGATGCTGTCAAGCTAGCCTCTACACACAGCAGCGCACAATGGTCCCAATTGCGATTTTTGCGATAAATAATCCGACAAACGACATGCTAAATTTTAAGCGGTTCATGTATTTAAAATTATCTAGTTACAAGATTTTAAAGGTTTTGGAACTTTTAAAATTCCCTAAGGGAGCTAAAATAAGCTGGAAAGGTAATAAAATAAGTAGCCTTTACATAAATTAAAAGTAAACATAACTTTTGAACGCTGCCGATTGCTGTGCTCTGTGTGGTACCAAAATGATGGCCAATAATTATATTATTTAATAGTAATGAATTCAGCTGACGGCGACGAAGCTAATACTAGTTAGTTAAAATTTCATTTCATTTCATTTAATTTTATTCATGTAAGTGATATTTCTGAGAGTGTACATAGAAATGACACAATTTCTCCTCAGTATCACAAATTTTGAAAATACAGTTGAACGAATGGGGAAAACTAAACTATATAACCCACCGTACCAAGCTTCCACCGATAAAATCGTGGATTTTCTCTGGGGAACCAAGGAACAGTCAGTCAAACGCAGAAGAAAGCAGGCGTTGAAGGCTTAAAGTGTCCCACGGGGAAAATCATAGATTTTCGCAGGGGGACCCGAAAAGCGATCAAGCAAAAGCTTAATTAAAAATAAATACAGAACTACGCTTATTTAGAAGCCAGACATCTACGGCGTGCTTAAATTTAAGAACTGATTAAAATTCTGAAAATGATTAAAATTTTCAAAGAAATCCAAGATCACTGAGACGTTTTAAGGTGTAAGCGACGTCACAGTCTTGCAGTTCTCGCAAGTTTACATATAAAATGGATCGTAGGGGGAAATGACTCATCTGTGCTGTTTTTGATTATTTAGAACAAAAATTTCGATTGGGACTATTGTGCAGCGCAGCGGCAGAATTCATGCATTTTTTTAACGTAGTAAGCGAGACTAGAGAAATTCCATGCATGTTAAAGATTTCAACTTGTCCGGACTTCCCATTTTCCATGAAGGCATTTCTTGCAAAGAAGAAATTCTTCAGCCTACTGATCTGCCTTGCGTTATGTATTATGTGAGTACAATAAGTATATTTCATGCAAAAAATGTTATGCTATGCTTTGTGATCATTGTATGTATGTATGTATGTATGTATTTTATTCAGTTGTTAAGACGATTCATCAAACTTAATTAATGTTATCATTATGGTATGTATCCATAATAAAATGCAGCAAATGGATCAGACTTGAGATATTTAAGATCTCTCTATTTAAAATATTTTCTACTTAGTCCTTTGCTCTAATCCTTATAAGTAGTCAACGTCAGTACGACGGTTTTCTCGCCTTGTTTTTCTAAGAAACGAGAAAAGTGGAAAGTTAAAGTCATAGTATAAATACCAGACAAAATTCTTGATACACTCGATTTTTTCCCGTAAGGAAAGAAAAATAAAGTGAACACATGGGAATAATTACCGTACTTTAAAAAAATTCTATATATTGCGTTGTTTGAAAAAATAGGCTTCAGTTTTAATTGTAGAATTTCATCGCATTAAATTTCAGTTTCAGTCTCGCCTGTCGAATCGTGAAAATTGCGATCTATTTACAGGCCAGTTAAGAACTGTTAAGCTTTGCCCCGTTTCTTTCACTTTCATTTTCAATCCGATTCTCCACATAGTTGTCATGGCGATGGTTTCAACTGCCTCAATTTTTTCTTGCCCCAGGTGTCGTGACTTGGTGAGTCGTTTAGTTACAATTTAATCTTAAACTTTTCATTCTGTTTAATATGTTTTTTATTCACGGAAAACATTTGGTATGTTCGACTTTAGTTAATCTAGCATTTAAAAAACATATTCCAAAATTTCATTTTAATATTTAGACTAGTAATTTACTGACAAGTGTGGATGCTTTTGAAGTCCTGTTAAATGGAAATACAGGCATGTCAGCGGAAATCCTCATTTCAACCGTAAGTTTAGCTCCAACTTAAATCTTACTCTATACTCTACTAGAGGCCCATGGCCCTAAAGGGCCATTTTGGTTAAAAACCTACTGAACCGATATTTTGATGATTATATTGACATTAAGATTAAGAAAAATACACACACATGTGCGCAGTTTTTGGGCATTGGATCTTTAGTATAATTTAGAGCAGCAACCGTTTGTTAAGTTCTACCAATGTGGCTTTATATTGGAGCATACTTAGTTGTTTTCATTTTTTCACCTTCTTTCATGGAATATTTCAGCGTTTTATGCCCTTGAAGCCCCAGGGTAAATTTGGCCTCAGAGAACAAACTTTTTATCTCATACAATTCATTACTTTTTGCCCGTGGAAACACACTATAGCGTATTGTAGAACACATTTTTGACCTGTGGAATTTAACCCGCACTTTATTATATTTTCCTGCAGAATTTCTTGATTTTGATTCAAAAACTTTATTTTATTGGCCTTTTTAATCCTCTAATATTGGCATGTAGAATCCTCTAATATTGGCCTGTAGAATCCTCTAATATTGGCCTGTAGAATCCTCTAATATTGGCCTGTAGAAT
>JAQIVE010004043.1:0-15314 GCA_034698285.1 Sminthurinus bimaculatus | reverse complement strand
TTTTACGACAATGAAGGGTCTGGTTGAATTCTTAGTCAGAATCACAAAGCAAAGGTCAAGAAGCATCTCCAAAACTAAACTAGCTTAATAATATGTATACTTACTTAATAATAATATGAAATCATGAGCCATAAATATTATGGAGGAGCAGAGAAAGTCTTCATTTGCGCCTTAAAAATATTGTCTTTGTATCTAAACTGTTACTTTTTGTACAGCATTTGTTCACTTTCTTCTATCCATGTTTGTAGTTTGTACATTATGCATTCACCTAATTTCTACGCCTGACTAGATGGAAATTAGATGGATATTTTCACCTCTGGACAAATTTCATAGCTTTTACTACTTTTGTAGTGTATCTATAGCTGCATAATATTGTGGTGCAAAGGAGAGCAAGTGGAAACAACTTGACCCTGATGCTTTTCTGCCATATTACGCTTGTAAATGTTTGTTGTATACATGTACATATGTATTATGTATGTATGTATGTATGTAGGCATGTGTGTCCCTCCTTCCGCTTCTGCGGTCGTCCATGTATAATTTATGTATAAACACAAAATACGTATCACAGGGATATTTTCAGGCCGAGTGTAAGTAGTAAGTACTGACTGTTGGACGGATGGATAATATGGGTGAGAGTGTGACGAGGGCTGGACAAAAGCAAGGGGCCAAAGACGGTGGGACGGAGTGAATGTCAAACCGAGTTCACCCGTATCGCTCCCCAACTCCTCGACTGCCCGCTCCACAAAAAGACGAAGAATCCTTCCAGTTCCACTTTGGCTGCCCGTGTCTCCTATCATATCATATCATATTGTATCACACCGATTTCCCTCTTCTCTCTTCTTTCTCTCGTCACTTTTCCTTCGTCCACGTCACACGGGCAATTAATCCAACGGACGCCATTCGTTCTCCTTTCTAACCCGTGCAGCCAGGAAAATTTACAATTACAGCCAATTAATTTTCCTATAGTTTACATATTACATAGAAAACCGTGGAAATTTAAATTTAAGTAGCTCCGTTATTGCTACACAACGAAAGCAAGCGTATTGAAATTATTTTGTGGAGGATTTTTTGTGTGCTACATGAAAAATGGAGGATAAACGAAAAAGTTCAAGTACTATCATCTGTATGTGTAAAGAAAATGTGTGGGATTCTCCAATTCCATTAGTTAATTAACTCGAGTTACCTGTTTCTCTCTCTGTGTGTACCTGTGAAATCAACTGTGATTTGGATACTGATATTGGCTTGGGGATATTTTTGATAAATTCTCCATTTACAATATATTAGTTACCCCACAAAAGGAAAAAATAAAAATTCAAGATGATTCCCTTTTTGCTCGCACTCTCCTGTTTGACGGAGATCACCAAGAACTGTACTCATCCCACCCCCATCATGAACTGTACGTTTTTCCATGCTTTTTCACACGGTTTAATGTCAAAATTGAGCATAAATTTTTAATAAAATTCCTAAATTGAATCTTAATCTTAGCCTTGCGTTTTTATGGGATTAGATCAACTAAAGAACATTTGGAGTCCGACGAATCCGTATTTGGCCAAAGTGTACGAGAACGGCACCTGGACCACCAACAAGACCAAGCCGGACATGAGAGCCCTCGTGGGGAAAACTCTTCGAGTGGCCATCATACAGGTACAAAATACCAAATACGCATCAGTTTCAACTT
Source organism: Sminthurinus bimaculatus (assembly GCA_034698285.1). Classification (NCBI taxonomy): domain Eukaryota; kingdom Metazoa; phylum Arthropoda; class Collembola; order Symphypleona; family Katiannidae; genus Sminthurinus; species Sminthurinus bimaculatus. The sequence continues at coordinate 13,636 of JAQIVE010004043.1, read as the reverse complement.
TCATCAAATTTTGATGAATTGTCATGGAAATTCCATCAAAACTCGACAATCTTGCCAAATCTCCTCATATTTTGATGAAACCTGCCAAGATTTGATGTATGTTGATTTTTTTGCTGTAAAATGATAATTTAGGACGAGCCGTTTGTGACGAAAAAGTGGGGTCCAAATTCCATCGAGGGGGTGGCCTTGACCATGTTGGGCGTCCTCAGGGAGAGTCTGGGCTTCACCTGGAACTTGACCTGGCCCGAAGACAATGCCATCGGGATCTACAATGAGACCTCTGGAAATTATACGGGCGTCGTTCAAATGCTTCTAGAAGGGGTAAGTGACCTGATCTGACCTTAATTGACCTAACATGCTATTTAAAAAAGATACATAAAACTACAGTCTCTATAAATGTTTGATTTTTTGTGAGCAGAAGGCGGATTTTGCGATAACGTTAATGAGCATGGTGGAGGAGCGGATGCAGGTGCTTAATTTTTCGAGGCCCTTTGGCGAGGAGCGATGGGTCATCATGATGAGTCGACCTCAGGAGACCACCGACGGAGACGGACTCGTCGCCCCCTTTCAAACCGACGTAAGCTTTTAAAATTTGTAATGGTTTTTCATAATTTATTCACGTCATTGCCAATTTTCACCGTGTAACCATGGTTGTCCTTGTGCACTTGCCCTCAAGCATAAATTATGTTCGGATTGTCCATTTTCTGTCAAAATCCGAATTGTCTTTGAAATTCTGAAACAAACAACATTTGTTGTTTTAGCATGTACAACGTACATACATATGTAAATTGTTTGTTTGTTCTTCCATCGAGGAGTGAATTGCGTATTACATTACATTACTTGCAACAATTTCCTCAAGTGTTTCTCTCCTTAGTTTTCTCCACTGTTTACACATGAAAATACAGCCTAGAGAGAGAGAGAGAGAGAAACGGAAGGAAATGGTCGTATAATATTGTATTGGTTTGGATTAATCGTTCCATTCCTATCGTTTGCCTGCTTATTGATCCGTTTTATGTATTGAAAATCGACGACGAGGACGATGATGATAGTCAATCGGAGAAATTGTCACTGCATACCAATTTCGTATAATATGTACATTGAACATATGAAGTGTATGGACATGGACGTACTTTTGATATTTGTTTCGTTTCTCAGCGATACACACTCTCAAGAAAAGCATAATACACATTATTATTGTATTATGCATAAGTATGTTTATATATATTATTTTGTAGGCTTATCTTTCTATGCTGGAGGTTTTCGTATGTATCATGGATTGATAAACATAACAAGTAGTCGTATGTATAGTTTAGCTTTAGCTTTATTTAGATGAAGAGTATTATTGAGCTGCTGCCTGTTGGATTGCCGATTGTATCGTATCGTACATACATAAACTGTATGATACGATACGATATTATGATTATGAAGACTGTGGTTCGGGAATTTGGAGCAGAATTGTCCGGGTTTTGAGCAGAGTTTGAGTTGGATGGTCCATCCCTCGCATTAAAAATTCACGGGGTTGAGGTATGAATTTTGAATGAGGAGCTCTTTGCATGACAGTCATCATCATCATCATCATCAGCATGATAGCACCATAATCTATAATCCATACCATATATTCTACCTACCATTCAGGTCTTTATTCCTTTCTTGAGGAAAATAAATAGTAGTTGCTCCTTTTCTTGGCTACTTGGCTTATCCTTTATATGTATGTATAATGTATACATACACGTGAACAAGAGAAAGAGACGTTATGAATAGAGAGAATCCATTGTGTGGTTTACTACATACACAAGTAGGAGAAAAGACGGGTCTACATTCTACATATTCTATGTATGTATGCATGTGTGTGGGGAGAATTCAAAGAAACCCACAGATAATGGACAATGACAATGGACAATGACAATGGACAATACTTATAATTATGATGACGACGACGACGATTATTATTTTTACTTTCATTGTGCCTCAAGTTCATAATGGAAGAATTTGGAATTGGCACAAATATGATACAAAATGTAGAGACAGCACAACTGATGAATTCGAGTTGAGGTCAAGTGCACGAGGCCGCTCGTCTTTTCTTTTTTAAACCTTTTACGTTTTACTCGCAGCTCTTTACTTGAAAATGATTGAATAAGGTTGAAAGTTGTGCAAATATTCCTCATAATTAGACTGTAGAAAATCATGGGTGGGCTTTTCTAAAATTAAATGCTGCAATTTACTCATGTTGTAGCTTTAAAATGATGAACTGATTTTAACAATAATAAAAATGGCTTATTAATATGTAGGTTTGGTACTATTTGATGATATCGCTGGTGCTGATGGGTCCTTTGATCTATGGGATGATTCGGCTGCGGTGCATGGTGTGCAAAGGTCATCCGACTCTGTCCGTCTATTACTCGATGGGTCACACCATCTGGTTCGTCTACGGCGCACTTATGAAACAGGGATCTGTCCTTAAACCAATAGCTGGTATACATACATAAGATGAAATGTTTCTTTTTTATTACCTCATTATTATACCGATTATTAAAATAAATCAGAGGATTAAATAATTATTGTTGTATTGACTTGAATTATTATAGATTCGTCCCGGATATTGTTTGCGACATGGTGGCTCTTCGTCACAATTCTGACAGCTTTCTACACGGCCAACTTGACCGCCTACTTGACCCTGTCCAAGATTCCGATTCCGTTTGACAACCTGCAGAAGATTGGCTATCGAGACTACTGGGTGGCGAGGGCGGGAGACACTCTCGAGGCGGTCATCAGGGCCAGGGACACCCCCAAAAATGCAACACATGACTACAAAATCGTAAGGATATTTTGATAAATTTTGTCATAAAGATACAAAATGTGTTAGACTTTTTTTTGAAAAATTGGTCAATGGTTTGATCTAATGTAGGAGCACAAAAGATATCCAGAGTTTTACAAACTTCGCTACAAACTCGGCTACGGTTACGGAAAATTCATGGACAACACCACGGAAATGATCGAGAAAGTTCGACGAGAGAGTAAGAATATTAAAATCAAAACGATTTGTATTATTTTAAATTAAGTAAATAAATAATCAAGTTTGATAACCTTTCTTCATTCTTGCAGAATATTTGCTTTTGGACGAGCAGAGTCGAGTTGAGAGAATTATCTACAAGGATTTCCGGGCACAGACCAAGAAAAAGACGCCGCTCCATCAACGTTGCGCCTTCATCATGTCCAGACATCCCATTTTCAGAGTGGCCTACGGCCTCGCCTTCCCGCCCCACTCCCCTTACAAAGCTATTTTTGACCCTATGTGCGTTATCCAAAAATACAATATTTAACCCCTTGACCCTACTTTTTCGTCATAATTTTAAAAAATACTCCATTTTGTTCGTATTTTTACATCTAGATTGGACAAGCTAGCAAAGGCAGGTTTATTCAACTACTGGCGACGACAAGATTTACCTGTCAAGGATCCTTGCTCAGCCGACTCGGACTTCCGAGAACGGCAGCTTCGAAATGGTAATAAAATATAACTGATTAAAATTTAATTAATTAAATGAATCAAGGATGAATGGAAAAAAAATACTTGAAATGAATTTTTTCTTCAACAGGTGACTTGATGACGACGTACATACTTTGTGGTTCGGGCTATCTCCTCTCACTCCTCACCTTCTTCATGGAGGTCATACACAAGTGGATCACAAACAGAAAGAGTAATAACAAAATTATATTATTTATATTATTTGCACATTTATTTTTAAACAATATACTTATCGTGAGTTCCATGATAAAAATACAATTGGCTAATTGTTTTTGTCCATCGTTTCAGTGCAAGGTCAACTGGCTCCGTCGGACAAGAATGCGGGCAACATGAGTTTCTACAAGGGGAACCTGGCAGGAGTGCCGACTGGACCGACCTTCTTCGACACGGAGAAGTTCCTCAAGAACATAAACGGGAGGGACTACGTGGTCATGAAGATGCCGGATGGACGGACGCGACTCGTTCCCAAAAATTCAAACGACGGCATTCAAGCTCTTCAGCCCGTCTACAACACACCAATCAGCTACAACTTTATGTCTTAATCTGTCAAAAATCCGTGTACTCGGCGTCAATATCCATCCAATTTCAAGCTATTTTCATCTTTTTGGCGTTTTATTTTTGAAATTATAACATTACTTACTTATAAATAATTACCTCATTTTTCTCAGATTATTAAGGCATTATGTATGTGTTTACAGAGTATACTAAATATATAATTAGGGAGCGGAGCTCCTTATACATAGTTTAATTACATGATAAATACCTATAAGAATATTATGTAACAAAAAGAGGACAGCTGCGAGTATGGCTGTTTATATAAAAGATTCATTCCGTGTTTGAATTCGCTTTAGGTAAAACAATTACCAATATCTAAGTAACCACAATAAGTATTTTTATTGTGTACAAATTCATCTAATAGTATCCAACATAATTTTTCTTGCTTGAAAAATCTACATCATGTATGATATTATCATAAAATATTTTTAACCTACAACAAAATGTGACAATTTAATATAATAATATACTATAAAATAGTTATATCTATCTATAATAATATACATACTAATACTTACGTACCTTAAAAAAGTTTATGAAATGTTACCCACATTCTATTTACAAAAAACACATTCAATAATAAAGATAACATTGTTGTTACAAAAGTTTAATTTTAATTCGTTTTAAGTTGATGCTCTTAACCGTGGACATTATTTGACACAAGTTTCATATTTTTAAGATTTCATAAAGACTGAAAGATTCGAGGAGTACACAAACTTAAGATTTCAATTCTATGTATATCTGAAGCCAGTGCACTCCTCCATTATGTGATGGCCGTTTTGACGAGAAAATTGGTGAAAGGCGTTCAAGCTTTACAAAAAGCCACGAAATTCTGATAAATACAGATTGACAACTTTCGATGCACATCATTTGTAATTAGTAAGTATGCAGTTATCCAACTTATTTAATTAACCACTGTCGTTGCATCTCTCGCATTTCCGAGGCAAAGGCCATAATAAATATTTTGTTTTCAGGTAAGGATTACCCGAGTGCTCGAGTTGGACGCCGCTTATATAGTATGATACTTGTAGTTTCGGCGAGTACCATGACATCGGTTTATTGTGCCCGCTTTTAGCTTTTCTGGAAACAAATATTATTTATAATTGACTTCTGAACTCACTGTAAAATGCACTTTTTAACGTAACCGTACTTTTAACATTAGAAAATGCAGAAAATATTATCTATGAAGCTCGGAAACACACTGGCCTCAAACTTCAATTCTATCTGAGGCAAGTGTGTTTCTTCCACTCTGGACGGCCAGTTTTGACGTGAAAATTAGTGAACGGTGTTCAACCATTACGGAAAGCCTTGAGCCACAATTGGTGAAATTTTGTGGTTAATGTAGGTAGAATGAAATCAACTTAACAGAACCATGATTGATTTTTTAATCATATTAGTTAATATCGTAAGTATGGATGAATAAAATATCAACGTAACAGTACAAATAATGCTTTCATTTTACCAAAAAGTAACTTAATTGTTTGCTTTTATTTTTTTTAAATGGGAAATATATTGCAGTAGAAAGCATCAGGAGAAAAGTAAAAAGTAATGAGTATTTTTTTAAAATATCTAATAAAAATAGCATCAAAAATGAAAGTACAACCATGTTTAATGCTTGTACTACATAAAAAATTAAAATATTGTAACTTATGACCTACTTGTGAACAATGCGTAATATACTCAATACTCGACGCTTTCCTTACTGGTGTGACATTTCATTTTCTCATATTGATGCTGATTGACCCGACTCAGCCTCACCTGCTCTATTCAGCCCTCCCTCAACAATATCAAACGGTGCCGATTTTCTGCGTCTTGAGCCTCCTGAAAGTCTACAATTTGGCCATCGGTTTGTTCTTTGGCTACATCTCCAGCGTCATCCAGCTCTAATTCCTGGACAAGTGTCCGTCGGAATATGAGCTGGTGGAGACGAGACTCAAGTATCTGATGGAGGTTGTCATCGATTTTGACATGAAGCGGGTCGTCAGTCTTCTCGTCTCTTTCCCCGCATAATCAGCCATTCAAAGGTCAAAGGTCAAGAATCGAAACTCTTATAACATAACTAAACCAAATTTTATCCAATGAGTGTATATGCATAGTTAATTACTTGGGGTAACTTCATTAGGTATTTTATTCATTTTGTTCCCAATCTTCGCACTATATTATATAAATAAAGTTGAATGTTGAATTGAAATTCTAATCTAAGCATCATTATTATTGTTACACAAAACGAACAACACGTGCAATACACATAATATTGTGTATGTAATAAAAAACAAAGTTACTCTCTATCACTATCTATTTATGTATAAAGAAACGACGATGATAATATATTTAATTAGTAATTACGCAGTTTAATTAATCCTAATGCTTCCGCTGTTCTTTTAATTGTTGCCTCTCTCGATCTGGTCCAGTTTTGATAGAATGTAATCAGCAAAGGCATCTACATGAGTGAAGACTGCATAGTTGTTGGGGTCACAGAGGCGACCTACTTTGACCTCTCCGTGGGACACCAGGCCTTTTAGAACGTATCTCTCCACTGGGCCCGAGTTGTCCGCAAAAACCATTCCACAGCCTAATTTTAAAATTACAATGCAAGATATTTCATAATTTTTTTATGCATATTATTGTATGATAAAAATAAAATGGTCAAAAATTAAAAAGGTTGTACCAGAGTCTCCCTGACAAACGGAGGTTCCATTTTTGTATCCAGCGCAGTAGGTTGAAAGCGGTGGGGTTTTCTTGAGGGACTCGACACAGTCCTTGGTGGAAATGACGGGGAACTCAGCAAACTGGAGGTTCTCTGAAATTTTCTGTTGAGCAGTGTATCCATAGCCGGGAACTTTGCCCGTTGTTCCTGGAGGCGGAACTGAGTTACTGCCTTTGATTAGATAGCACACGGGTCGAACATATTCTCCATATTTTGCCTCAGCATCCAGTTGAACCAGAGCTATATCAGACTGTTTTGATAACATAATCAAGAAATTGCTATAAAATTGTAGGCATATACAAAATGGGCAATAGTTTGAATCGAATTTTTTTGAAACAGGGAAAGATTTTTTCAATTTTTACCTGTAAAGTTCGGCGGTCGTATGTGGCCGGTACCCAAATGTTTTTTACCTGTCAGCAACAACAACAATAGCAACATTTCAGGAGAATTCAAAAATTTAAAACACAATTAAAATTTACATTTTGAAAAATGACAATATTTGTACCCCGAAAATTTGAGCCTCTGGATCTTCTTCGTTGTTTGCAAAAGTTGAAGAATTACCACCGAGGACAATTTTGAAACTCTTTTTCGAGACTGCTGAGCCAGTGCTGTCCGTGACACAATGTGCTAAATAGTTCAAAAAAATTATTGTAAGCGTCTTAATATGAAAACAAAGTTTAAAAAAATTTTCATTACCCTCAGAAAACAATCTTGTCAAATTATTTGATAAAATTTTGACACGATTTTACAGTAGTTAAAAATGCTATCAATTTTGATCAAGTTTTGATGAAATACCATCAAAATTTCACCAAAAATCTTCTTAATTTTGATCAAGTTTTGATGAAATACCATCAAATTTTCATCAAAAATTGCCAAATCTCATCAAATTTTCATGACATTACTCTATACTTTTTTCTAAGAGTAAAAGCGTTGTAATGCACAAAAATATTCAAATTGTTTACTGTAAAATGTCGCAATAATATGTAAATTTTAGAAAAACAAGTCTAGAATTTCAGCAAAAATGAAAGTATCTTACCAGCGGTGATTAAAACGGATTTTTCAATGAGTGAGCCACCACAAATAAAGGAATAATCTTTACTCTACGGAACAAAAGCAACAAGGTTTGCATATAATACGTTGCAAGAATAATTAAAATTTTGGAGCTTTTTTCATAAACGATTGTTGCACTTACAGACTCGGATTTTCTGAACATGGCCGTATGCCATGGGAATGGTTCACGATTATTGGTAGCTTTTTATGGGAAATCAAAATTTTAAAATTAATTATTTAATCATCCGTCGCATCAAAATGCAAATATTGTTTCAGTATCATGTGAGATTTGTACATATTTATATTTATCTACCTTGTCCCTCGACGATATACTGCTGAACTTGTTGTTTGTTATCCAGGATTCCACACTCTGTATTCACGCAAACGGAAAAAATCATTTTTATTAACTATTCCCTGGAAAATGTACTTGTGTAACGTTTTATCAAAATTTTATAAAAAAGATTAATAAACTCACGAGCTTCACATCCAAAGGATCTGAAGGGTTTCCAGTGTCCATCCTCCTTGCAGGTCATTTCCGTTTTTTGGAGTCGGTAGGTGCTGAGATAGTGACGGGCACACTGGAGTCGAGCAACGGTCCCCGCGTCCGCTTGTTCACAAGGGATAGGCGCATTATCCTGGTCAAAGCAGGTGATCTCCACTCCCTCACTCTGCTGAAGAGGCGGGCAGCGGGTTCCCCGACGATCTCCGATCGCTGGAAGGGTGGGAGCAGGTCCTTGACTTCCCCTCGATGGAGCTGCAGAACCAGAACCAGAAGAACCACCTGATGGCTTACTTACTGATGTTCCACACGTTTCAGGGCTCTCATCCTCCCCGTTGGGGCAATGCTTGACCCCGTCACACTTTTGGTCCGTTTTCAAACAAGGTCCGTAAACCCCACACTCAAACGTCTTGCCCTGCATGATGCACGGCTTTCGGGCTCTGCAGTAGACGGGATCTTCGTCACTCCGGCTGTCGGGACAGTCCACCTTTTGGTCACAAACTTTGTCCAGGGACAGACACTTCCCGTTTCCACAGGCGAAATTCGATGGTGGACATCTGTAAGATGGAAAAATTAAATTTATTTCTAAAAATTGCAAGAAAATGAATTTTTCTCCAAAAATTCTTTAAATCCTATAGGAACTCTCACCTTATATTTGCCAAAATCCAGTCGAGAGCATCGGGGATCCTTCCATAGAAATAAACCATGTTTTTATTGCACCAAGAGCTCTCGTGAGTTGGATGAAGAGCAATCACCCCCACAATAAACCACCGTCCATTATACACAGAAACTGTGGGCGCACTCCCATAGGAAACACATGCTGGCCCGGAACTTTTCTTAAACTCCTCTTCCAGCGGCTTCCCGCAATACACGTGGTCCGTGTTCTCACTCTGGTAAAAGGATTTGTAGGTCGAGGAGCAAAACTCTTTGGACTGAAGCTTGGCCTGACTGATCGTCAGGGTTTTTGTCGTTGACTGGTCATAGGACGCAAAACCTCCCTGACGAACCACGACATCCCGTCCAAACGGACTCGTGGGAATGTGCTTGAGAAAAACGGGGAGACAGACGGGGCGAACGAACGGCGTGTCAAAGTTGAGGGGCTGCTTAAGGTGGAAGAGGAAAAAGTGGTACTGAGTGTTCCCGGAAATGTTGCCATTGTAGGGAAGGATGTAGCTCACATCCGCTATTTGAGTGTACTCATCCTTGTCCCCCAAATTGGTGGACTTGAGCCCCACGGCGACCTGGTGATTTTGGGCCGAGGGGATTGTATACTTGCGCCCCTTTTCCGGGGGCTGCCCATAAACACCCCCTAAAACGGTGAGCACGACGGTGGGACTTAACACGGTTCCCGCGATGAGGAAGTTGAATGGACCATTTTTGGAGGAGCGGGCAAAAATCCCGGCTGTCCAGGGCACCTTTGTCCGCGGTTCATTTGGACGCTCTTCAATTATTCCACAACTGTCACCTGTATCCACAGTTAACGAGCAAATTATATTTAAGCTGTACTATGGAAAATTTTGGACATTAGATGTAATTTGATATTGATTGATTTGGTGAATGCTTTTGAATTGTAAAAGATAGCGTACATACTTTGGGCCACGTCAATGCTTTGACCTTTGGCCAAGTCCAACAGACAGACGGTTAGGAGGAGGAAGCAGGTGAATAGGAAACATTTGACCATCTTGTCCAAGGTTCCCGTGAGCAACTTTTTTGCTCTTTAAATTGGTATACTTTTGTATTTACTTAATTCATGCAAAGTTCATTTAAGAAAATGAGATGAAAACTTGAAAATCAGGAGACACTTGACACTTTTTTCACTGCTAACTGTATTTATGAGAAACTCTGGAGCAAACTTTAATTGTTTGGGGAAATTAGAACTACAAATAATGTTAAAAGTTCTAAAAGGAACAAATTAGATGCAGTCACCGTTTTTATGCAAATTTTTGTATTTTTATTGAAAACCTGAAGCAAAAGTTCCTTCAAAAGTACAATGTTTATATCAAAAACGGAAAATTGTCCAGTGGTCGAGTAGGTAATTAATTTTATGGATAAAGGGCACAAAATTGTTTACTTCACCCTTGCACAAGATACTCAGACGCATAGAGAGCTACACATACATAAATAAAAATAAATACATGGCTAAGTAGAGGGAATAGTGAATAGTACATAGTTCCTTCTTAGTTGAGCTTAACTACATATTATTATAGAGATCGCGACTACCGTCAAACCTCCTTCATACGAACATAATATGTAATTTTGTGAACTTTTAAGCATGAAAATGCTGAAAGAGGTTTGACGGTATAATTTCTTCGTCCAATTTCATTGTCATGGACACACACATTGCATTGATGAGGACTGAGGACCAACTTGTTCCTATATATTATGTATTTTTATTGAACAGAGAATTCAAGCTTGGCTTGTGGTGCATCCCAAGAATTATTATTACGTACATTATACATATTACATATAATATTATTATATTACAGGTATCTACTTGTGTTTTTATGAGAAACTTGTGGTGTGCAGGACACAAGACAAGACAGATTGCCGTATGCATATTTATATTCTGTGTACATTGTACATATTATAGTATTTTTCTTGAAGTTACTTACAGCAAAGTTGAGCAAATTATTTTGCACTATAAGTATCTACATTTTAGACATTTCCAAGGCTCAATAGAAGACGTGATGAAAAAAATTGTAGGGATTCGCGGAAAATGTTACAGCATTTTTAAATATGATTCTTGAGCAAAATAATATAATATGTGTAGCTGACTGCATCTGTATGTATGTTAGTATAAAGTAGCTAGACACAGTTTGACTTGTGCACATACCACATCATACAGCACTTTTCGATTCGAGTTGATTCGAACTCAGAAAATGAGAAACTCGTTTTGTTGCTCAACAAGTTTTTGTCGAGAGTTGGAATAGTTGGCTGTAGTTGTTGTGTCGTGTGTGCTTGCAAATTATCTGTGTATTTTTCGCATATTGGCAATAGTATTATACATTATTATGTTTGAATATATATGAACTATGGAACTTGTGTTCTAGTCATTTTGCATTTTCCATTTTACCTTGACCACAGAAGATGCTGTGCATTTTCCTTGCAAAATACAGAATATTATAATATAATAGTATCAGTAAGTGAGTATATTATGATATTCATCCTGGTGGGTCTCCGTATATTGTTTCTGTAAAACTACATGCTATAATGTATGCAAAATATGCAAATTTGCCCAAGTCTGTAGTATTTTGTATGCATATGGATTATGGACAAAACATACATATGTATTGAGTTGAGTACAAAAAGGAGTAAAATGATTACACGTTTCTGATTTAATTGTCCAAGTGTAATTTATTGATTGAAAAATGATAGATTTTTTTCCTGGAATGGAAAATGAAGAAGGAGCAAAAGCGTATCCAGAGATGATAAAACGAAACGAGATCCATGTATGTGGCTCCACTAAACAACAAACGGTCCATCCAATCTTGACATACTATTTTTGATTGAGATACAAGATGTCGGTCGATTTCTGGAGAAAAATTATAAGCATTATACACTACGTTTTCCCGGGGGAATCTCACAGTTTTCGGGTTTTCGGCAGACATTTTCACCAGAATTATGGAAAAATAATGCATAAATTTTGATATTTATAGAAAAGACATCAGTCATAGTTTTATTTTTTATACTTTTGACATTGTACATGTTTATTTCACTATATGTACAAGAACTGGTAACAAAATATTAACTTAAAACTAAAATGGAATCTCCCTAAATCTTAGGAATTTAAGTAAAAAAAGATTGCTATTTCATTCTTGGTTACTAAGCAACACATTTTTGACCGTTGAAAATTTGTGTTCCGGGACATTCCAAGTCATATCGGAAGTAGAAATTTGGACCTATCTCTTGACAGTAGAAATAGTAGTGAGGGTTTGGAGGATACGCAAAATAACCTTCGGCTTTGCAGATGAAGGGTCGAGCAGTCGTTGTTGGTGCATCAGTAGTGACGTCGATAGGGGTTGTGCTACTTGAGTCAACTGCCATTAAGTCCACCTCCTCTTCGCCTTGAGAAAAAGCGGGCACATGACAAACCTGAAGAAACGTGAAGAAAACATAATCAATCAAAAGGATGTTTCCGGTAATCAATCGTGAATAGCAAAACCGAGCCAATTTTTTACGAGTTTGCTATTTAAAAAACTAATGAACTACATATAAAGTAAAGATAAACTTACAGCAAAAACGACGAAAAATGTGTAAAAGATTTGCAGCTTCATGGTTCTTATTTTAATCGAGCACTAGAATCTAGAATCGTTTAATTGGAATTTTTTTACAAGGTACGTAGAACCACCAAAATAATTTAAACTGTTGTAAGAATACTAACAAAATGAATTAGAATTGACGAACAAATGGGCAGTGATGGTGAACTTGGTTTTATTTCCCTAGTCAGCCTCATATCATAGCATTTACAAGATAAGCTGAAATAAAATCACAGCAATTTTGTGGTGAACTTGATCCAGAATTTAATCCAACATGTCGATAAATAATAGTAATCGATATCAATGATAATGTATGTATGTGAACAATGTACATGGGTGCAAATGGTCCGAAATCAATGTATTATTATGTTGTAGTTAATTTTCATGACCTCATTTCTCCTTCCTGCAGAATTTGTAAAACAAATTATCAGTATTATTACAAAAACAATGACAAAATGCTTTCCGCTTTGGTTTTTTTTCTAATCAATCTACCGATAGATTATTTCAGATAATTTAACTTTTACTTGATGTGATACTTACATGCTTATAGAATAAATAATAATTCGTTTCAGAATGTTAGACATGCCAAAAGAGTGCGAACCCTAATCATAATAATATGATATATTATGATGATACAACTTAAATTGGTACTTATATATTTATGTCGGTATAAATTTTTGTTGTTGTTGTTGGTTTTTTCAATTTATTATTTAGCAAGGTTTTTTATACTGTCAACTGTACCATAGAGAATATTGTATTATAAAAATATGTATGTATTTAAGTTTAAGTTGAATGCTATCCCTGTTGCTGGACTGTGTTTGTTTTTTTCTCTTTCTTATTTATTAAACAATGAATCGGTACATTTGGTTTGGTATTTCGTAGTGACAATAACTGGACAGACTGATGACGATGGCTTGGTTTTTGTTTTTCTGTGTGAATCCAAATGTTGATCCGCTGCTGCTGCTGTTTCTTTTTCTTCTGCTACAAACCGTGGTTTAGAACAAACCACCAAAACCTTTATCTGCGACACCACCACCAATCCCTTG
>JAQIVE010004042.1:0-15318 GCA_034698285.1 Sminthurinus bimaculatus | reverse complement strand
GGAGCAAAGAGGTTATACAATGATATATAATTAATAATAATGCTTTTTTTCTTGTATCATGGTTAAGCTTCGACTCGAAGAGTGTTGTTGGCCTCAATCTCGACCACCACGACCCGCTCATCAACAACAACTTGCTGGTGTGCCAGGACTCTCTCTCAATTCTCCAGCACCCTTGACACCTAATTTAACCACCACAGATAGATCATCAACAACACGCACCGATGAAGACAAAGTAAGAGACCCATTTTCTCCAGTATCCTTTATTATTATTATTTTATTTATATGCCTATGTACATAATATTTATAGGCAGAAATGCTTTACAATTCAATTAGAAAAGTAATGAATTCTGGTAGTTTAATAGGCAAGTGGCAAATGAATAATTTAATACATTTGTCAGTGGACAGTGGTAAATAATATATTTACTATCCTCGAATTTTAACCTCGACTTGTTAGAAGTATGCAGTATTAGTTGTCGAAAAAATATTGGATACTTACATACTTACATAAATACTTATATTATTATATTATTTTGTGATGATATTTTACAACTTTTATTTACAATAGGAGCTATGGTCATTGTATAGTATAAAATGCAGTACAAAAAGTATACGGCACATTGAATATCAGATATTATTATTACTTGTCACGATAGGGATTTGAACTTGAATAGGTAGAATGAGACAGGGTCATCATAATGATGTCATATTAACTCGATCATTCGTCTACTTTTAATGTAGTTAATGTGGAAGGAATATACTTTGTAGTCGATTGATTGATGATTCTCGACTTTTTTAACTCTAGTTCCTACTTTGACTATAAGTAGTAGTAATAATAATAATAGTAATACAATTACTGTACGCAGAGTAACATGTATATTAAAGTGTGTTTATGCAATCATATCATGAATCCGGGAGGTTTGCATTAATATATTATACATACCTATACATACTTATTCGATTCCTTATTGCTTCTTTCCTCCCTCCATTCCATTCATTCTACACAGACACATACATTTCTCCCTGACTTTGGAGAATTATTCATGACTTGCCATCTCCAAGGGATAATTCAATGTCATAATGATGAAATATGAACGGGGTTTCGAGTGGCACGCAAATAATTCAATAATTTTCAACCTGTCACATGGTACTTTTAGAATAGTAATAATATTATGACTCTTATTCTCATGCCTGCCTCATACATGCGGCTGCAATAGTATATAATATTATAATATTCAAGCTTTTCAAGTTGATTGCACACATCGTAGCATATAGTTGTAGCCAGTTAAAATTCCGTGTAGAACCAACTTGGACTTTTGTTCATTTTAATCTATGTACGAGCATCTAAAATTTTGAGCATGTCTCTTCGTCTTCCCACTTCCTTCTCCGTGCCACTTTTATATAATATTCGTTTACACACATGAAGGAACTTTAGTACTGGAAAGGAAAATGGTTTATATTACACTCAATGTATTTAAGAGAAAGTATATCTAATACCTACATTGATATGATATGAGGATGCAAGTTTACAAAATTTAGCAAGCTGTACTAGTTAGGATCACAGATACTTCTACCTTTTGAATTTCAAGTAAACATACTAACAACAATAATATATTATAATTTATAATATACCAGTAGATGGTAAAACTGAATATGAAAGCTTTTGGTTTTTTTATTTTGTAAACAACGGACATTTTTATTATTTTTATTAGCAGTTTAGTACTTTTTTCGATAAAATTAGCATATTTTTATCTGACACAATGAAACTTTAAAACCCGTTAAAGTACTTGTAGTTTAAAAAGTTAAACATAAGGATCCTAGTATCACGAAATAGTGAACACTGGAACGAATATGAAAACATGTAGTACAAACTTGTCTGTGTAAATATTATGAGTTTTTGCATGTTATATTGTGCATTATATGATGCATAATATACAAATTTTACTTTTCAATATTATACACATAACATTTTAGTTTGTGAAAATCGGTTTCCTTTCAAGTTTTCATCCTATTCATTCCGCTTTCATCTATTTTGTTTTGATGTTTACAACATGAAAGAATTGTATCTATCGTATGTGGGCATCAAACAACCGATAATAATGTGATAAAAATTGTGTGCATGCCGATAGTATTGTAGATAAAGTGTGTAGAAAACCGAGGGAAAGACGTGAACGAGAAAGGCGTCTGACTTATGATCGTGAGTAGGTAGTAGGTATGAGTAAATAGTTACATTTTAGATTGTAGATACAACGTGTTATCGTGCATGATGATACTCTGTACTCTGTATGTGGCATTTTGAGGTTTTCACATGATAAACACAAAATCATCATAGTACATATGTACACATATTATGTATTACTGCGTTTAATGTTACGATTATTTTACAAAGGTTATGGGACAATGTGCATGTGAATAGGATAAAAAATATCAATAAAAGTCAAATAGTTCACATTTTTTACTAATATTTTCCCAAACTATCTATAATCATGCACACTACACAAGAAATGCATAATACAGTTTTATAATCGCACTATTATTAGGTTAAGTCAGTTTTTATGTACGGTGAACGTATATTGAATATTGACTGGCTGGCATGTGGCCATCATTTCGTCTTGTAAACTCCAATGCATCTTCCATAGCTTTGTTATAAAGCGGGAAAGTTGATGAAAGTTGTCAATGCAGGCTATGCTGTGTGTATTATGTATATCGACATCATCATGACTTTGTTACAACGTCTGTATTTTTACAATAGATAGCTACATAAAACATTTAACTGCATTTGTTAAAAGTTGTAACTTTATTTCATACATAGCAAAAAGGGTAGAGTAGGTTTTGCATGGGATTTCATTAAACAAGATACAAGATGCAAGATGCGTAGGTGTGTGAAATCCCGTACCAAAATTTCTGGGCAAATCCGGCCGGAAATTGGCCCGGCGAAAAAATTTGGCCGAATTCGGCCGAAAGCGGCCCAATACGGCCGGAAAATGGGCCAATTTCCGGCCGGAATAAAACGCCCCATTTTTTTTCGTACGGGATGACTATACGTAATGTAGCACTAACAACATAATTACATCTAAAATGAGAGGAGAGTATCATAAAAAGTTCATAAAAGTGCCACAAACTTAATGATTTGTAAGTTGTAAGCTGGGAACCGAGTGTTATTTTCCCATTAAAAAATTAATTCTCATTGGTATCTCTGTAAGTATTGTATTTACAAGTTGAAGATTACGAAACTTTAGCGTCATCTTTTCTATTTTGCTTGTATGTATTATTTATTATTACTAGCAAGATTTTAATTTTCTACCTCAGTAATCGTCCAACTATTAACTCGTCTATTATAACGTAAATGTGAATGTAGGTAACATGTAATTTTTCCCTTGGTTTCCTTTTCCCTATAAAGTAAATAATATGGAGACTTGTAAGAGGCATGTATTATACAATACAATAATAATAAAATGTAAAAAGGGTATAAAATGTAAGACAACAATAAAGAAAAGAAAGTAGAACGGGATAAAATGAACTTGCTGTGTGTCTAATACGGGAATGATCAGTATTTTCCTCGTGTATGCTTTCCAGGAATCTTCCCTCGCTCCGCTGATAAATAGTCAGACTGATAGTCCGATTCATGGCAGGTCCACCTTGACGACCACTTCGGGAGATGGCGGTGGCGGGGAGGAACAACAGCATTTTGTACCCGAAGAAATCGTGACCAAGAATGTTAAAGTGCTCAAAGTAAGGTTCAAACTTTAAAAGCTCTTTCTTTCTTTCTCATATCATGCTCACTTATGTATTACATGTAATAATATTATGCTTTCCATTCTACTTGAAATTTAGTAGACAGATTTTTTCTCGTTTCTTACTTTTTCAGCTCAAATTTATTCATTTTTGATCCATTTTCTTTCCTTTACAGACTTCTGGAGTAGGACGAGCAGTTCATCTCCTCACAACCTGCTACTCCTCCTCGGATGACAATGAAATGTCTTTGTCTGCCTCAACAAAACTTGAGGATTTGGTGCCGCCTTGCTACGTCCACGCCGGCAATATGCCACGTCTCATCAAAGTGAGTCCCATTTTTATATTTTTACCTCTTTCTTACTTATATACTGTATACTGTACGCGCTTTAGACTTGACGGATGTAATACGTCCGTTTTTCTAATTTCATTCTTCATTCAAACCTCATAATAGTCATCTTTTTGTCATGTCATAATCATCATCATCATAAAACCTTGTCACTTTACCAGTGACGTATTATAATTTGTAATGCTAATACCTCCGATTTGATACTTCCGAATGAGGGAAGGTGAGAAATTTCTACGTCTGTCAGCATTCCTTGTCGACTCAATTGACGTAAGTTTGACTGGAGGTATCAAAACGAAAGTTGAAAAGTATAATATATTTCAGCTTTGTTGCATCATCATTATGTAAGTAACCACAGTCTCTTCATTCATTGTGAGGGCTTACATATAATTATGAATTATGTAGATGCATTGCTCATAGAGCGTGTAATAAAATACTTTTTAAAATACTTGATGCTTGATCAAGTCATCAGCTTTTGACGAGTAGACACATTTTCATGTGTAATTTGAGCGCTGATAATACATAATAATGACAATTATTATTACTATTCTTCCTTTTATATCGAAACAAAAGTTGACTCTCTTTTATCTTTGATTTATGATCTAATCATGAGTGTGATGATGATGATGATGTTGGATCCTCCGACTACTCTGTTTTTTTCACGAGCTTCAGGAAATTAGAACCGAGCTTTGAGAGAGCGCCCAACTCATTTCTGTATACACATATATAAACAACAAGTTTCATTGTCTTTATCGCAGTTATTCTCTTATATAATCTGGATATATTGTAATTGGTTATTGTTATTGTGTGTGTGGGGTCGGAGTAGGGAAAGGAGAATCGGAGGCCTTCAAAAGACTCAAATTTCCGTCCATTTCATAAGCAGACATGTATGTATATATTTTATTGACATAGAGGATGCGGATGATTCCTCATTTTGAAGCCTACGGTTTTAAAGAGGAAACTATGGTACATAATACATAATATGTATTCGTAATTTAGTTTTTGTGAGGAGTTGACTTGTGATAATGAAAGATATGAGATGATATGAAGGGAAATAATGTATACAAAATAAATACATCCTCATCTCCCTCTCTTGACTCTCAATGCTTGTCAATCGGTGTCAAAAGCAGATGTTTCGCATCATCATCATATCCATATCAATATCCACATTGTCGAGATCATGATCTTGATCATTGTTGTCGTTTTTTTGGGCATAAATCTTCCTTCTGAAGTTACCCTCCTTTTTACGTATGCATGTATGTACATATGTTACATTTCATGTTGATGTTAAAAGTTTGTAGAGAGGTTTCACAATATATTGTACACAAACAAATGAGATATCTATCTTCCATCTACGTTCCTTTGTTTTGTCATTAGACCCCTAAAGAGTGGAGAGGAGAGGGAAAAGGAAAGAGCAGCATGTGAACGTATACACAGTCCTTTCCCCCTTTATGCTCAATGAATACTCAATTCAATATACATATATAGGTATAGTAAATGGAAAAGAATGGAGAAGGCGGAATATATTGTACACAGAAAGCAGAGTCCCTTGAAATTGAGTGCTTTTCCTTTCTCTTCCTTTCCGCGTCTGGGAGTCTCATTGTCTCGGTGAAATCATGAAAGCTTGCGAGATGATTGAACTTGAGAGTGAGTCAACTTGGATGACAAGGTAGACACTAGAGAGTTTGTGTATATAGTATAGAGGCAGAGGACAATAACGGGCGGGGATCGTCTTGTCTTTGCCACTTGAAGGATCCTTTTACTGAATTTTTTTGAGAAGACAGGCAGAAGACGTCTCTCTCATATTTCTCCTCTAAAATCTAAAATACTGAGAGAACCTGAAGCAAAAGGAAAAGAGGAGGGAGTTTTCTTTTAATTTCAATTCTGTTCCTCCATAGACAAAGAGAGCCAAAAATCAAGTTGGCCTTTAACAGCTCCTTTTTGTCTTATTCTTTGTATGTTCTGTTCTATTCTATTCTGTCTCTTCTTCCTTCGGTGCTTCGTGTGCTTGTTTTTATGGTATGCCAACATTTTGGTTTTATGTAACAAATCAATGTACTCGCACGTACATGGCCTTGGTGCTCTCGCCCTTTGTATGTGCACTCACGCTCTCAGTTTCAGTATATATATATATATATATATAGACACATGTTGTACAGTGTCATGGGACAGGAAGCTCAAGTTTACGTGGTTTCTTGTACAAATTTTCCAAGGTTCCAGTCGGAGCTCTAGACCTGTTCCTGTGTATATATATGTTTAAAGAGCAAATAATTGCAAGCACTTCCGTGTAGAGACTGTATGCTTGTTTGAATTGATAGAGGCTCTCATCCGCCAAAAAAACTTAACAAGACAAGGGTTAAAATATATACATATAAGACGGTGTGAAGCCACCGTCTCCATGCACATAGAAATTCTTTTAGAATTTCATTTTATCTCACAAAACCTTGAAACTTAGAAACTCAAAGGTTTAGAAAAGGAAAAGAAATTCCACGAGCATGCATAATTCGTAAAAAAATGTTCTTTTAAGATACTTCATATGTATATATACAAATATTATCTATACATATTGACAATTTTTTGTATGTGGGTTTCAAACGTGATCTAAAAGATGCTTTTAATAGTTAATCCCTGGTTTTAGTTCTTCGCTCTTGTCTTAACTCATCTTGTCGTTTCTTTTCCATGTTTGACTTTAATCAACAATTTTTGTTTGATATATATGTTGTATGTATAAAATTTCCCGCAAGTTCTTGCTCTCCTTCCTTTCGTCTTATTCTATGTGTTCTGTTCCCTGGTTCAATTCCCCGGCGTTGTGATTTCTCCTCTTCAGTTGAAAGTTGAAGGCTCTGGTGTGGGTTTAGCATTAAAAAGTAAGTAAACATGGACTGGTTGAGGGAGAACGTCAAGAGCAGGATAGCTGAAGACTGAAGAGGCATCGGCTCTTTTACTTTCTCCCCGGAAGAGATAGATATTATCTAGGTATATGGTATATGGCTATGTTATAAATACCGCCAAGGTTAGTTTAAAAAGTAAATCTTAATCTTCTTCCGTATAGTTTAGTGTAATATGTAGTTGTGGCTATCTTTGCCGTTGATTGAGCCTGTTAAACTTGCTGAGTTTAAAAAAGTAAAGCAACATGTTTGATTTCCTGATTATTTTATATTATTAGTTGTCCCTTCTTTCAATCACTAGTGTTGGTTTAGCTAGAGGAATTATTATTACGATGCTATGATAGATAAAGGAAGTTGACCCGCAAGTATTTACTTATTTGCTTGTCTTCTTCATTCTGTCATGACACACGACCCATCCATTTTAAGTTATATAATGAAATAAGACTGGAGATGATGAAATAGCCGTTGAAATAGCCGTTGTTGGTGGCAACTTATACAGAATTTCTTTAAGGTGTATGCATAAGTATTATATAGATAAATTTCAACTACGATAGCAAGTAATTTCATGGCTTGAGTCGCGAGTCTAGTTGAAGTTGAATTTGAAGTTCAAGTAAATAGATACTTGTCAGTCCATGTCATCTGAACTATATTATACCACGCACGCAAGTTCATAATGTATCTAGTTAATAATGTAGGAAGAAGGAAGTGAAGATGGATAGTAAATATTATATAGAAACTCGTTAACTGTCCCTCTGACTGTGTGTGAATATTGGGTGAAAGAAAGAAGACCGATCTACTTATGTGTGTATGCGAACTATGTTTGGGGAAAACCGCAGGACAAATTATGTTGGTACATATATATGCATCAATGTATCAGTATTATGTATACAGAATTAAGTTAGTCGGATCTGTGTAGCTTCTCTCAGTGTCTCTTTATAAAAAGTATAGGCTGTCACCGGAAGAAACTGAAAATTAAAGTAAAACTGTAGAGCAATCTGCATGCTTGTATATGTACATATACATGCATTTAATAGAAAAGATTGAAGACTTTAAGACAAGGCAAGATGATGACACGATACTGTAGAAAATGAAATACATACGAGGAAATTGTAGTAGTAGATGGATCGAGAAAGTGGGAGAAAGAGGAGTAAAAGAACTTGAAAAACCTTTGACGACATGGACATTTGATGTCAAGTCGACATAGTCTAATTTGTAGACAGATATTATACATATGTACGTATTCATATTTTTTTGTACATGTAACATGTATATTATTCTCCATCTTGCCAAGTTTTATAAAATATAACCGCAATAGCCATGATAAAATTATGTACCATACAGTATAATTTTCTTCTTATCATCCTGCATAATTTTCAAAACCGGCGAGTGTACTATGTCGGCTAGTGAAAAATTCCCAAAAAATTAATCCGGCGTGAATATGAAATAAAATTTCAAAAATTTGTATACCTGATAAAGGTCAACTTAAATCTAAAGTTTGTAAATTGTACTAAAATAGCAAAAACTCTGGCTTGAACTTTCTGAATTATTTGATATTCCCCAGCAAAGTTAGACGGGTAATTTTTTAGTCCTAATAATAATAATAATAAGGAAAGGATTAAATAAATATAGATGCATGCTATTGATATACATGTTCTAAAAACTGTATATATATCTGAGGGAAAGAGTCCTTTCTTCATCTTCATCGTGTAAAGAGACAGCAAGATGGATGAGCATGAATGTAAGATTAAGAGTTGGGAAAGAAAACGTGAGGGAGAAAGTTGAAGACTGATGCCTTGTGTGGGTCATATATATATGCAGGAAATGGAGAAACAAGATAAAAGACGGTCGAGCTGATAGTTGAGAGAGTTGTCAGCGCTGGATTTTGTATTTTATAAAAATGTACTATAACTATACAATATGAAGAGCTGAAAATCATAACAGCCTCTCCATGTTGTTAAAGCAACGTGGAGAGGCTGATATGATTTCAACTCTTCATATACAACTTGTAACACAGTCAACGTATTTTTGGTACAAGTGGTTATAATATTACAGATAACTGTCGTTCGAGCATCCTTTTAAGATATGTCTTGTATCTTGTATATATATATTATATAGATCTTGCCTACATTTATATTGCAAGGATGTCCCTGGTGGATCATATAATACTTTCTTAATTGCCTCTCTGATTCATTGAATACACATGTGAGTTAAAGTGTATCATATAATAATATGTGTATAGTGTGCACTTCAGCTCATATGCATTGAGTATTGAGTGTATATATATATATATATATATATATACAGAATCTGAGTTTAGTTGCTCCTTAGAAATCGAGAGACAAGGGAAAAAATCTGATCAGGGTTTCAATTCCAGCCTCAGCTCAGCTTCCAGCCTTGTCCATGCTCTCTCTCTCTCTCCCTTCGACCTCTACTTTCTACACATATAGAATACTTTCAACGTTCAAAGATCGAGTCTCGATTGTCGTCCTGAGCGTTTCGGCGGATGTTGCTGCTGCTGCTGTTTCTGCTACTGTTGCTCTTTCCTTTTTCTAATATATCTACACTTGCACCATCATTTCGAATGGTATTCCATTGTCTCTTGTCCAAAGGTGAAGTCTGCACTTTTACTTTTACTTTACTTTGTTTCCTTCCCTCGTTGACTCGCAGGCAATCTGTGTTGCCGAGTGCTGTGCGGCTGGTACATCACAACACACTGTGACAAAAACAACAACAACAGCTATACGACGACGACGACTACTCTCGCCCAATTACTAATTCCAGTGTGCTGTTATTTCGAGATTCGACGTTTCGACGTCTCTCGATAGAAAGATACTTCATTGGCATACATAAACACATAGAAAGGGAGACAAAAGGGGAGGAAGCGGATTTGTCCATTTGTGAACAGCCTAAGAGTCACAGTGTGTGTAGATACTTATAGTGTATACACAAAGGATACAAAATACAAGGTTTATTATACATTGTACATGTACGTAGTGTGTGAGAATCCCTCCTGAGAGTGGTAAAGGAAGACGGCAATTTTCTAATCTGGACTTTTATTCTTTGGCTCGGCGTGCTTTCTTTTTTTTCTATCGAGCAAACAAACAGCAAACACACTTACTCACATTATATTTTGCTCCCGGTGAAACAAACAAACAAGGAAGGGGAGAACAGTGACCTGTCTTTAGTTGTTATTGTCGACATACTATATATACACTTTACTAGTCAGTGTACTATTCAGTGTCTCTATCGATTCCGGCATTGGCGTTAGCACCGGTGATTATGGGACAAGGGCAAGGCCATTGCTACTTCCCTCTACTCCTCCAGACTGGCCAGAACGAGAACGAGAATGAGAATGAGAGCCAGGGTTACGAAGAGGAGCAGCAGGAAAATGAGGGAGAAGAAGGGCCAAGACAGAGTCGGGATCCGCCTGTGAAAAGTCGGCAGGTTGGTTAGTTTTGTTTGTTTATCTGTGTACAGATTCTCTATTTATGTGCTTGTACACATATCACATATACATACATAGTTGCTTGTTTTTGCAATTTGTTTTGCCGAATTTCAGCCAGTCTTAT
This sequence comes from Sminthurinus bimaculatus, assembly GCA_034698285.1. Classification (NCBI taxonomy): domain Eukaryota; kingdom Metazoa; phylum Arthropoda; class Collembola; order Symphypleona; family Katiannidae; genus Sminthurinus; species Sminthurinus bimaculatus. The sequence continues at coordinate 4,786 of JAQIVE010004042.1, read as the reverse complement.
TCTATTCTGTTTTTGTTATTTTGTTGTGGGTTGTTGAGTTGTTGAGGTTAAAGGTTTCTTGGCTCTTTTGGCTGTCTCGGTTTTTTCGCGCTTCCTCATTTTATCTTTATTTTGCGGGAGAAAGAGAGAGAGAGAGAGAGAGAGCGAAAAAAATTGTAACTTGTACACACTTTTAAGTGCGAGCGTGTAGAGTATATGCATGCATACAATGTATTACCGGTTGTATGTGTGGGAAAGAACAGATATAAAACAAAGGCAAAGCTCCTGCACAGACCGGACTCATAAATACAAAGTTGGACGGGAAAGGAAGGAAGGAGAGGGAGGGAGACAGAAGAAGAAGCAAAGGAAAAGATCAGCCACGCCACACTATTAGCTCCCATCAAAAGTTTTTTTCCTTGCGATGTACTTACACGATTTTTTGCTCTTTCTTCCCCTCCTTCCTTCTCTCATTATCTTGTAGCTATACTTTATATTTACCGTACATACGGCAATGGTAGATATTCAACATTAAGGCTAAGTCGGTTGTCTTCAGCCTTCATTCCCATCGTCATCGCCCACACACAACCAACTCAACACACGATCTTTCCATAAATGCTGCAAATGTATACATATAGTTGATAGTAGACCCACGGTTGGGGTGTGAAAGAACAGCTTTTCTTCTTGGTTTGCTTGTGCCAACTACTTTCTCCACACATGGCTGTCCAAAATCTCTCTGGAAAAGTAGACGTTTACACAAATAGTACACGCTAGCCTAAACTTGTGAGTCCACCTCACACATGTCTACAGTACACCGTACTAATATGTATAATACAGTAGTACACACAGGAGAGAAAAGTATACAAAGGAAGTTTAGTTTTGGAAGTTGTTCGTATACGTATACAATATACACGTTGGCAGTGAAATGGGGTAAAAATGCATCCAGGATTGGAATATTTGTATAGAGCTTAGAAAGTAGAAATTATTGTATCTAATACTTGTGTCAATTGATAAACAGCAAAATTCCCAACCCTGATTTTTACCGCAGGTTTTTTTAGTGCATTCGTAGCACTTGAATCGTTCCAAAATGGCAAACATGAGATTTAGTCGGTAAATTGACAAAGGATTGTCGTGCATTTTACTTTTGTCTCGTTGGTATATAGTTGGTCTTAGCCACATGTGCGTATACTTATTGTGTAGTCCTGTGTTTTACTTGTATCAGTAATCAGTAGGCTGTCTACTGTCTACGTATTGACATTTTCTGTGTTACAATATACCGCGCGTATTTTGTTCAAATAACGGTTATTCTTGTGTACACCCTTGTTTTTAGCCTTTTTCTCCGTGTTATTATTATTGTTGTTTAATATAACGTTCATGTTTTTTTATTGCCTCTGAGACTTTTCTCTTGGCACACTTGATGAATGATGAGACTCCTTTTTATCTCCAATCTAGAGATTCCAGCAGAGTGTGTTGACTGTTTATTATTTCTATGTATTATACATACATATAACTTGTTAGGACTTTTGTTTCACATTTAATGGGGAATTTTGTCCTTCCGCACTTTTTTTGTGCCTGTCGTCACAGTAAAGTGAGAGCAAAATGTAAGCCTTTCCTAATAATTCAGCCCACAGTTGTGGTTGTGTTTAGACACCCATTTTGTTTGTCATTGTATTTTTCTTTACTGTACAACTCCTCTCGTATGTGTGTTAGCAAAATACCAAGAGTGGAAAGTCTGGGCTTATTATTATAGTATGTGCATGCTTTCATGTTGTCGTCTTGTAATCACGGTATTTGATTTTGATATTTTTGTCATTTCATTGTGACACATCAAATGCATAAAAATTGTGGTTTTCACAATACGACAAAATGTGGCCAGTAAAAATGAAGGACTGTATAGAACAAAATGGAAAGTTGACGAAGATCCAGATTCAACTCTATATACGGTTTACGGTTTATTTCACATTTTTGCATGTACAAAAGACGTGGGCACGTCTTAGCTTTGTTAAGAAAAGTTCATACATATATTGATAGTTCGTTCGAAAATGCGAGGGCCTTATATCACGAAGTATGAAGACTTTCTTCTACAGGTCGTTCATAGGCTTGTGTAATGAAATTGGCCGTGTTCTCCATTCTTCAGTGCATCTAGCAATTCAATATACATAGACTAGAGGCGAGAAATGGGGAAAGGAAGGAGACGTTGCGAAATTCTCTTTTCAAAAAAGCATTTTAAGTTGAGGTCGCACATTTTTAATATTACGGCTACATACTATAATATAAAAGTACATGCACACTGCATGCATACTCATATGTGGAAAACTTTCTGGCTAGATGGATGGGACGGATTACCGGATGGATGAGTATAGACGAGAGAGAATAAAAGAAGGGGGTGGGGAGAAAGAGGAGGAGGCAGATAGCTGAGAGATGAATACTGATTGATTTCAAAGATTCGTATAATCGTATGAGTGTATGTATGTTGTATGTATGGGACGGAGCAACTTGTTGAATTAAAATGAGTTCCGGCTTAGTTTTGGTTTCCGTTTCGTTTTCAACAGGGAGAAAGAGACTCTAGTATGTATGTGTAGTTGAATATATTGTATGTATTCATATGCGAAAAGCTTTGCTTTGTACGCTGTTTCTCTTTTCTTTCGTCTTTCGTCCTCGTTGTCGCATCTTTCAGTCCTCTTTATTAGCATTAGAGGACACGACTCAATGCCTCGCCATCCATAATGTACAGTAATAATAATAAGGATGTAGTGTGGTGTGCTGAGTGCTGAATTGCTGAGCCTATTATATATTTTCTTTCAATTCAATGCTCCGCTCTGTACTTTAGCAAGTAGCCAACAGTCTTATAATATATATTCTGTATGCAAGGAGAGAATGAAAAAGTTTCTCAATAAAATTGGCTCATGGAATCTTTCATTTACATACGTGTTACATAAGTATGTTCATACTTATTGTACGATATTTCCACGAACGAAGTACTATACACAATGCATAATACTGTAGATATTAGATATACTATAAATGAATGAAGCATATTACATAGAATCTGTATGAGTATAATGTCAAATGTGTGCGTCTTGTCTTGTTCTTTCTTTATTTCCTTCTGTTTTTTACAATTTCACCAAAATCTCCATCTCGTGTGAGAACAAATGTTTGCATTTGCCTTGGTTTCGCTGAATTCACCGTAATAATTCTTGGGCCGTTTCTGCTTTTTTTATTGTACATAATATGTGATATGTGCATGTGCCTTCTCAGCAGAGGAACGAAAAGCAAAACTCTGATTTGAGTTGTTCTGAGAAGTTGAAACTATTGAAACGAGATTTATTATCTTTCGTTTCCTCCTTCGTTATATTGGTGCAAAATGTTCAGTTCTCAGTTCAAGTACGATTCAATATGTATGTGCAGGACCAGGCCATTACATGTAAAGTACACGCATAGTATATAAGTAGTAGTAGTTGCTGTTTTACGGTATTCCCCACCCAATTTACCGATGGAGAGTGGATAGTCGTCTTGTATTTCACCATAGTATTTTCACAATAGTCTCAAGTTTATCAGGTTGAATACGCAGTTTATCTCGTTGCTTCATTGGATTCGAGTTCCATCTCCATGGGATTTGCCTATTCTAATGTGTATTCCCTATTTCCATTATGTATGTAGTCTACGGACATACATGCGGAAGCATCTTTTTAAAAAATCTGGGTGCGTATGTGTATATTGTATATGCTGGGCATTCGGTTATTAGTTCTGTTGTGTTTGTAAGCAAGTGAACCTACATAACACACAAGCTAGTTATTTTTCCAGTAGACTTCCCGCTCCTTGATATTCGACACCACTATGATGTCTGATGCCCATTAAATCTGAATCCAAATTTGATGATCAAAACGTATTATTATTATTTGACAAGGAATTAAAGGTCGATTTTCGATTTTCATCTCTGTTTTCCGTTTCTCATAAATGTAGAGTGTATGTACTGGATAGTTTTTGAACCCTTTACAAGTTTCTCTCTGCGGAATTAAAAGCAGACTTAGTCCGTTGGACATAATCATTATTGGTATCACTGGAAGATTATTTTTAGCTTTGTCTTGTCCTGTCCCAAAAGTCAAAGTCAAAAGTTGGATTTCCCTTTTGCCAATGTTGTTAAGTAAATGGAGTGCCATAAATCAAGATAAAGACTCCTGACAGATTTATTACTTTACATTCCACACTTTTTAATATGGAAATAATTAAAAGTATGATGTGATGTGATGCATTGATCTATCTACATACATATACATACATATACATAGGTGACTAGATGGTGTATTTTGATTGTAAAGTAATTCCATCTCAAAATTCGGATCGTATCAACATTAACGTTATAGATAGATGCCTACGATCGATTTTCCTTCATTTAAATGCATAAAAAGAAGGAGCCGTATTCATGACCATGATGGTGGTGGTGGTGATGATGATGGCTGTGTGATTCCTACTCGTTTACGGTACAATGCCATAGAACAAGGGCACGGACATAAATTTCCATGTGTAAACACACATGCACACAATGCTTGTGGAAAGTCAAAACCAAAGCAAACCAAACCATGCTCAGGCATACGAGAATCATTTTCTGTGTAGATATACAGGGATAATAAAACGAACATGTTGTCTTACACGAGTTCAATCGTATATATTATACATAGAAATACTTATGCACTATGTACAATATACATGTAGAAGGCATTGTGCTTGTATGCAAGTTGCATTATAATACAAATTGACTGTCGATAGTTTCATTGATATACGCACGGGTTGACTTTAACTGTTTTCTGTT